>WYDI02010548.1:0-77932 GCA_009867235.2 Psittacus erithacus | reverse complement strand
CTGAAAGTCAAAAGCACAGCACTGCACCAGCTACTAAGAAGGAGAAAAATGACTGCTGCTGCTGAACCCAGGACAGTTTATACTCTCTAACTATGTAATTTAGATTTCTTAATATTCTTAGTGAATGCTTGGTTGATAGGGTTTACTGACAACACCACTGCTCTGTGCCTTGCTACTCAACGCCTGGTTGTCAACTCAGAGTATGGTTTTAGTTTTTTTGTATGAATGCTTAGATAGTCATAATATTTCTTTTCTTTCTCCACCTTTCCCCCCTTTTTATTGTGTGTAACTTTTGAATCAGATCTTTTTATGTCTCAGTATCACATCTTCCTGCAGAGCTTAGTATTAAAATGTTAAAAGATTTGTTTGCAATTTCAAAAGAGCTTTTCAATTTTATGTATTTCTACTCTTTTTAAAAACATGCGTAAGGTAGGTATGCACGTAAATTTTCATTTGTATAAAAGATGTTTGAGGCCAGTTGAAACTCATGTAATCACTGAATAGAACCAATTTCAGACTGAAGTAGTTTATACTGACAATCCAACCAGCCAGGGGAAAAAAAAAGCTCCACTACGTGACTGAGTTCTGCCTTTGGTCATATGGGATAGCAAATTGCCTAGTGGCTACTGACTACTCAAAAGAAAACATGAAATGAAAAAAGAATGTAAATGTTAACTGTAACAAAAAGATGTGTAAAATCAACCCATTCACTGACAGTCCTCAGAGAAAGAAAAGAGGCAGTATATCTGCCTGTGTAATCTACTTAAATTGATTCTCAGACTTGCTTGCAATGAACCACTTATGTGCTGTGACCTACAAGGCACTGGGAAAGTGGTTTACTTACCGTATGGTGAGAAGTTGTTATTTTTCAATCAAAATCATGAACAGAAGTTTTAAGTCCTAGCATAGAGTCTATTAGTTTTCTCTAAAATTTTATACAAAATGAAGAGGAGCCACAGGATTACAAATTGCCGTCCTTGACATTTCTAAGTACAGACAATGTTATGCTGAGGTTCGGTATTGTTTTCAGTTATTATAAAATACTCTTTTAAAGTGTCTTGAGCAAAGAATTGTCTTTGGGGAATAAGTTGAACATGGTTAAAAAAACAGGAATATACTTTTGACTACTTGAAGAAGGTGATTCACATCACTGTCATGGGACCTGAATATTTAGCACCTTGCAGAATGCTGAGTCCATCATCCCCAAGTCTTCACTGCTTTCTTCACAGGAGTAGATAAGGGGGAGCAGTGATTATGTAACTAGGGAGAAATAAGTTTCTCACTAGTGAGAAATGGTTAGGGAATTGTAATTCAGGATGCTGTTTCATTTTGTATGTAGTTTGTAATCACTGCTGCCCACAGTCAGAAGAGGTGATCCCACTAGTCTCTTCTGTCCCCACCTCTACCCCCAGGCTAAACAATGATCCAGACACATGGGCACTATAGCGACCAAAGGGAGGCAATGGCATTTTACTGCTGGACCATGCAATGGTATCCTTACATGTAGCATAAGGCCTCCATCCATCATTTTCATTTGGAGTTAATATTTGGATATTATTAACTTAAAGAAATGCAAGAAGCCAGGTATGGTAACAATGGGCTTTGAAAACTTGGAGACAAATAACAGTCAACACACATTAACTTGTTTGAGTTAGTTTTGTGTTTCAATATGAGGAAAAAGTCATTCAGAGATCTCTTAAATATACCACAGAGTACATTATGAAGTTTAATTCTTAGATTCTAGAGGAAGTAGATAGTGTTTTGGAAAAAGTAGTGAATAGTCATGGGAAAGGTAAAAGTGAGCTTATAATTCCTACCCAATGTGAAAACAGACATATTAACAGAAATCTTCCTGTTATTAGAAATAATTAACTCTTGGATGATAAGTCTTCAACATATGGGTTTTAAAGATGCTGGTGAGTATGGGCTGAAAAGAGAAATTTGGGAGAGTGGAGCAACAGAAATGCGTAACAACAGGGAACAAGAAAATGGTTTGAATGAACTGCAGACAGCAAAAAATATTGTAACAAATACTGCCTTTTTCTTCATTACAAGAAAAAGTGCAGACAAAAAAACCATAACAAATATGCTGTTAAATGAGCTGGATCTTACCACAACTGACTTTTTCTAAATGATACTCAGTGAATATGAAAACAAAGACCAGGAGGCTCAGTTTCATAATCATTTGTGGGGGTAGTATAAAAAAAGTAAATGAGAACCTCAGCATTCCCCAAGTCAAGCATACTTTTGAAGACAGGCAAGTACAATGAATCTGTTGAGCTACGTACCTCAGCAATAATTTGCAACCCAAAGGAGGCAACAAAAAAAAAGTAATGAATTAGCAAAGCAGCAGCTGCATTCAAAAGCTTAAATAAGGCTCAGTTACTGTACATCTACAAAGATTTTCAAAATATGATTCTTCAAGTTGAATGCTATTGCTATCTTAGCATATGGAAACAAAGCTTGGAAGTTCCCTGGAGATGTAGAAAGCAAATGGTAGGGTTAAATGCAATAGCTGCATTATAAATTTGGAGATTTCTTACAGTATTGAGTAAGTCCTTGTTTCCAGAAAAGAAGAGAATATTTAGGAAGTGTGTTAAGAATTGTGCCTGGCCATTCACATGGTCTATGAGCCACCAGAAAGAAAAATAAAATTGGAAATTAATTAATTTCTGTGTTTTGATTAACTAACTAGATTGAAGTGCTTACTCCGGTTGTGCTTTCTAGCAGCCAAATTAATGAATGTTACAGACATACAGGGTTAAAGCATCCAAATTACCTATTTCCTACCAAAATGAAAGAATGGGCCAACAGGTAGACATAATGTCAGTCAGAAGTCATCGCTTCTACATGCTTTCAATCTAAGTAGTAAGATATTTTATTAACCACTAGAAAGTCTTCAAAAAGCATCTTCTTTGTGCCGAAACTCCCACTTCCCACTAAACTGGAAGCTTTCAAACCCATAATATGGGATAGTTGCTTCTCATCAGAACGGCTGCTAAGCAACTCACCTTAATTAACTCGAGTAAACTTCTGGAGTTATTTCCACCACTGGCATGTGTTAAGTTTAGCAGGCGAGAGTATTTCCTCTTTCAGGTGTTCCAAAGGATCGTAATCAGTCTGAAGGAGATTTAAAATACCTTTGCTTTAAAGTAATCTGGATTTTGTATCTTAAGTACAAGAGCAGAACATGTAGGGGAGAGCTTCAGATGCAAGTGTGCAAACCACCCTTTTAAAAAAATAGCTATAGAAATAAATAGAAAACAGTGACTACAAAATAATCACAAAAGAAAACTGACACTATATGGGTGAAAATGAAAAGGAGTAACTGCTGTAAAAGATAAACCAAGCTTAGCAATGAAGGTGACAGTGAAACAAACAGCTAAAAGTTCTTTTTGTATATGAAGAGAAGAAATACTTTCACTATGCAAAGACAGCAGAGGCTTAAGTTAAACAACCTTTAGTTTGGAACCAAAATGAAATCAGGACTTTTTGTCATATTCAGGAAGAACAAGAGTTAAATAGGAAAGCAATGCACAGTAGTTAATAGAAATATAAATTACTAAGTCAGAAGGAGAAACAGAACACAATAATGTGAGTTCTTTCAAGTGTGGGAATACAGACAGTTGGAAGAGTTGTATATGAAGTAGGCAATAAACTAAAATCAGAAGCGGACACCAGGAAGAAATAATTAGGCACATGGAGATAAACGGAAAATTGGATAAAATGCGACCTGGTGTACATAAAGGTAAATCATCCAATCTAAATCTCATGTCTGATAATTTAACAATTTTTTGTAGACAAAAGGCAAATGTGGATCTAATCTGTAAGGCTTTTGTACAGTACAGTGTAGAAAATTATCAATTAAGCTAAGGAACAGGATTAGCACTGTAATGATGGGAAGCTAGGTGAGAAACTTGTTAATGAGGATAAAGGACAAGGCAACATGCTGAGCGAGAAACAACTTGCTAGAAGGACCTCTTTGCTGATAGAAGTCACAGAGTTGGTCTGAAGGCTGGCCTTGTATAGTGACTGCAGTAATAGCTTTGGCACCTCAGTAGGAAGGAGAATTAAAATAATCAGGCAACAAGAACTGGATGACACTGAGAAATGCAGTGGAGCACAAAGTGCGAGGTAATGTCTGTGGCAACAGATGGGAGGAATTTAAGCACAATTGTAGCAAAGCTGTTTCCAAATGGGACAGTCTAGGTATTTCTAGCATTGATGGAGAAGTGCTGATGCCATGGAACAGGACAACATACCATATAAGGACAGCATCTTCTTAACTGTGGCTACACACTTTTTTGGTCAAGCTCAAGAGGGTCAAACAGAGCTTTTTGTCTTATCTGCTCCAAAGCCTTGACAGAATAAGTGTGTGTCTGCTAAGAATGTACTGAATGTGCAGATCCTAAAAAATGTTTGTTGTATATGGCATAGCTTTGATTTCTGATGAACTGGGAGGGACTGTGGTACCTCAACATATATAAAATTAAACTGTAAATTCACAAAGAGAAAAGGAAAATTATTTGAGCTAAAGATGTAATAATATACGGGTGGAATCTGAGAATGCATACTTTCAGAAATTAGGGGGATTTTTTGGCTATTTTAGCAGAGGGGTACCAGAACAGACTTCAAATAGATTAGACGGGAGTGGACAAAAGCCCATATAATGCTTGCAGGAGGGCAGGGAGTATTTGCCAGATGGAATATGTGGTCTGACTATGCGGTAAGGAGGGGGTGGGGTTGGATTCAGTGGCTTAGGACATGCTCTCTGTTATGGTTTCTTTGTGTGCCTGACTTGTGAGTTGACTCAGTTGAGAGCTCTTGGAACTCCTGAAGTTTGGCCTCATGTTGCTGGTAGCAAACATGCCAGACTATGGAGACCCCGATGTGAAACAGCCACGTCACACTCCTTTCAGGCAGCTTACATAGTCACTCATGGTAAGGGTAACTGCAGCTGTATATTCCTTGTTTCTCAGGGTAGGAGTGCTCCCTGTTTTATGGCTAAGAGAAAACAATTACATTCTGGAAGACTGCTGTAGGAATATATTGTTAGATTCAGCAGGAAAACATAGAGAATCGAAGATGAATCAGTTATTATACCTTGGTTTTGAACACACTGAACGCAATTAGCCACATATACATTATTTGAGAATCGAGTACAGCAGACAACTGCTACTATATTAAATACTTGCACACAAAACCAGAAAGACACGTAGCAACTGAGAGCCGATAGGGCAAACTGGCCAAGAATATTGAAAGCTGAAAGTGGAGAGGGTAAATTGATTTTATTTTTATAAGCTTTTCTGTTGTGTTCCTCCTTTTTGTATTAAGAACATTTAAAAGGATAACTGCTTTACCACTCTCTTGCCAAGTGATTGATATGAAATAACTGGAAAAGTTAACCAGAAATAACCTTGTTCCACAGTAAGGATGCTCACAGGAAAATAGAGCAGTGTAATATAAGTGTTTTGACTTCACATAAAAATCTCTGTCTTATGTAGGTAAGATTAAAACAGATTGCAGGACTCATTCTACCTTACACTTTTTAATTAGATAGACTGCTGGTACCGCAGGGGTACTGAACATGGGCTCATTTCTCCTCTACATCTGATGGCAGAGGCAACAAAGAAAAACAGAAGACAAAGCAGCATTCCCATCCCTCCTGGCACCTAGGAAAGGAAGATAAGCCTTTTCACACAAACATGTTGCCCTAACAGGCACATATTTAGAAAGGACAGACAATTAACAAATTTTTTCTAATGATATCTTTTGAGAAGCATGAAATCATGCAGATTTGTTGTAAAACCAATATTTGTCTTACAGCTCTGAGATTTTTCTCCAAATGCTATCAGTTTTCTCCGTAAGTTTGTTTTATTCCACCAATGAATTCTAGGAAAACTATGAAGCTTACCAAATTTTAACAGAATATGTGGTGACAGTTTTCTGGTAACCCCCTCATTTTTTTGCTATATAGGTAACCTCATCATTTGAGAGGTTAGGACTTTCCCACTGGCCACCGTCTTACGAGTTAAACTGTGCCCATCAGCAAATACAATGCAAGGACTGAAAAAGAGGGTGCTGCTGTATGACAGAAGGCATGGACCACTATGTTTTACCTGCCGTAAAATATGAAAGCGCTAGGACAAAAATCCTTGGTACTCAACTGGCAAATACAGAAAACGTGCCATATAATTACTTCACATCACAATTTCTATGCAACATTTGTGATTCAGTGTAAGTCATAGTAATAGGCAGCATTTCACCTGAGTTACAGCACACTGAGGATGCAAGCAGGCAGAAGGAATTGAGAAGAAGTATGGCCTTTCTCTCATGCATGAAATGACGGAGAGGAAACTTCCTTTAGCTTCTTTGTTTTCACCAAATGGCAGTGAGGCCAATGTCAGGTTTTCACCGTCACTAAAGCAAGGCAGATGCTTCTTGCTTTGGGTTCTGACCAGCATGAGTAACAATGATGTGTTGAGACGTGCCTGCAGTGCAAGCCTCCTTCATCCAGTGAAAAATTTCTACGTGACTGCCAATGGGCAGGAAAAAAAAGAAAAAAGATGTGAAAGAACTAGCTACAGATTTCACCTTGAATCCCAGCTGCATTGGGAGGGCAAGACAGGAGCTTAAGTCATCACTTAAGATTATATCCTCACAGTTTTCCTTGGAAATAGCTGGAGGTTGTTAAAGTGTGAAGGTGATGCGATCCTGCCTGTAGTGTACAGACTCACTGCCCAGAAGTTATCATTGTTACTGAAGCTGTCCAGTGCTCCTTAGTACCAGCGATTGGGGAACAGCGCTCAAGTATTCAAGCTTCTGCAGTTGGAGTGCTGAGAAGGCATGCTAAACTGTATCCTCAGTGGTTTAGGTCCCTTCAGAGATCTCTAGATTAAAGATCTGAGCGATATAGCAGGATGTATAAAGGTTCTGGTGGATGAGTTTTATCTGTTCAAATGCAGTCCGGAACACTTAGCAGCTTTTCTGGTGTTTGGCGCTATTTGGATTTTACAAAGTGGCTGCTCTAATTTCTGTTGATGACAAAGATGTATCATCACCTGCCTAGAGCTTAGTTCTGCAGTCCACTTGGGAAGATGTCTACCTATTCCTAGGAAATGTTCTGCCTGTTAACTCCCACGTGGGATCAGTGATCAGCCAAAAGTCAGGTCTTTATCTGTCATCCCTGAAAGTAGACAGAAGTAATTGAGGCTGAACCAGAAGATTGTTCTCCTGATAAAAAGCAGGGCAGACCCTGAATCCCAAAGGGACATCTTCCTCAAAGGCTGGGACAAAAACAGTTTGTCATAGTTTCAGTAAATCTCAGTCCCAGCCTAAGATAATTTTGGCCAGATCCCCATGGGTCTGAGCCGAGGGAGTTACCAGAGAGCATGATGAGCTATGACTAGGATGCTGGCTCCCATATCTATTGATAAAATAATATGTTTGTAATATCCAGCTGCACAAGTGAAAGCACTGTGCAAATCCATAGCTCTCAGAGCCCGCACCCTTCCTGGTACTGCTGCTGGCTGGAGAGTGTGTGCATCCTACAGCGCAGCTTCTGAGCTTGGTCACAGTGAACTTCATTTGCTATATCAGAGGCAAAAATAGAAAACAGTATGAAAAGAAGCTGTGTCTCTCAGTCAATTCATCAAACTGAGTGGAAATATCTGTGTGCTATACACAAGATAATGACAGAAATTTGGTTTTAACACCCTTCACTCATCCTGCCCAGGTACTCGTGTGAAATTACCCAGGGGGAAGAGATGAAAGTCAGTGCAGGAACCCCTTTTGGCCTTATCTTTGACAGGCTGTGTAGCATATGCTACAAACTGAATTAGTTCAGAAAACAGAGAAGTTCATCAGACTGTACAGACCCACTGATGGCAATAAGAAGGCGGTAGAAACAGCCTGCCTGGAGAGCATGGGGAGCATCAACAGAAATATGGAACTAAATGAATTTCACCTGATATGTACATTTTGTTCCTCTTCATCAGTGTAATTCTGAGGAGATCACTTCTCTCTAATATTTAAAATTTGAACTAAGAGACCTGAGTTCTTGGGTTTTTTGTCAAAATGTGGAGAATTTCTGGATGAGGTAAGGGAGAAGGTAGTTCATTCATTTCATGGCAATTCTAAATTTTCAGTAGGCCTATAACAAAAAATTAATTTTAAAATCTTAAAAAGCACAGTTGCTTTCTGTAGGCTAGGGGCTGGGCTTCATATTACCTACCAAGAGATTCACTCTATGGCTGCTATTGTCAAATACAAATAGAACTGGAGCACAGCAGCTCCAATAGTCTGCTTCTGTAGACTATTTCCAGTTCAATGGACCAAGTAAAGAAGAATTTGCATTTTTATAACCATTATAATAATGGTCGTGATCATTACCATGATAGCTGAGTGATAAACCAAAATTAGCAAATCACCGAGTTTCTTTGTCTGTGTGGGCTTTTCTGCAGACTCACATCTGTCTCTTTTTGTCACTTTGAATATTGTTTTGCCCTAGTGTCAGTGGTAATGTGGATGTGGACATCTGTGACAGTCAGAACTACTTATCTGCAAATTCCCTCTGCAGCAGACAATGGTCAGTGCAGCAGTTCCTAGCTGTGATAACAGTGATTCCTCTATGCCCTTTCCTCAGGCTTTCTCTTCTAAATTCCTGACCTGCATACTGAAGAACGACTCTCTCTCTCAAGACCCGGGCATGAATTTACTGCTTTCTGAACAGCTTTTCTTTCTATTTCCTTCTACCCTTACAGTCTTATTACTATTCAAGATGATGAAATCAAACACTCTTTGCTCCCCATCAAGAAGTTTCTTTTGCAACCACCTTCTCAGGTGGATTACATTAAAGCATAAGAATATCAAGTGGAAATAGTAGAAGTGTTTTAGCCTAATGTTTTAATGATATATGAAATACAAGTTCTGAATGGAGATACAATAAGAAGTAGAGGACAAGAACAAGTGGGAAGTCAATTTTGAAAAGTTTAATAATTCATTCTAGATTTTAAAAACTGTAAGTATTCAGATGCTTATATATTCATGTTGTTTATTTTAGACATCTTGTGATGCTTGACTTCCAGAATGCACAATTTTGATTCACTTGCAACAAAAATACTGTATATAAACTAAATTTCAAATGAGTTTTGTAAGCTTCATTCACAATTGTATCTAGCATTGTTGTAAGGTATTTCATTAAAAATTAAAAAAAAACCCAAACAAACAAAAAACCACAACAAACCACTGCAGATATGTTTGGTTCTGCTCTTTTTTAATGTAAAAGATTTTGTGCATGGATAATAGAAAACCAGCATGATTTCGCCATGTATTTAGTGTGGTCAACTAGACCTTACTGCAGCAGTGGTTTTCTGGCAGGGTTCTGCAGGAGTGAGCTCCCTATTCCTGCAGCTAAGTCATCAGATGCCATTAGCTCTTCTGCTAAGCCCGACTGGGTGAATACATTCAAGTACTGGGTCCCTAAGGAATGTCTCTTAGATAAATGCCAGAAACATCCGCTCGCCTGGAATCAGTGTGGGTTTTGATACACTGAACAAATCCTTGTTACAGATGTTATCTTGTTACATTTGTCTAGGTTTTGCTTTGTTTGTTTATCTTCAAACTGACGGGCACCTAAAATTGGCTTGTTATATGCCTAAAATTAATGGTAGTTTAGTGTAAGCCATTTTCACCGCAGGTAGTAATATTTCTAGAGAAGACATGTTTTTTATGTTTCCTTAATTTTTTAATGTTTGTAAATATTATTGTATGTTTCATATTGAATACTTCCAGTTGGGAAAGCATTTATAGACACCCAAATATCAGAGTGGAGCATCCATGGTGAGATCTGTAGGGCTGATTTAACTATTTGATTTGACTACTCCATAAGTATTGTCAGATGCCTTTCATGTCAGTGATGAAATCTGGAATGTTATGGTAACTGGGACACTTAGGTTTTCTCTGCAAAAGGAAGTCTCTGCGTTCTCCTTAGAGATATCCCTATTTCTCATTTTTATTCTGTAATCCCATCTTTATTCAGTAACAAACTGCTACCGTCTCTTTTAAATGGAGAAGAAACTGAGGGTTATCTGAAATCATTTTGATTCAGAGAAAGAATTCACAGACTGATAAACATATGATCTTTAATGTCCCTTCCAATTAAAACTGTTCTATAATTCTATGATACACATATGTACCTATATGTATAGCTATGGGATCTATAGTAAAATTAATGATATAGAAATATGAGTTATTATTTGATTGCTTACTGTAGGGTGTGTGACACCCTTTAGCTGATCTGAGCTGAGCAATTTCTATCCATTCTACTCTTTGAACAGCTTATAGTTTTCCTGTTTATCATGGAGGGAAGTGGGATTTGGAGAGGTGTACAAACTTGGATATTTTGAAAACATCTTTTCTTAGAGGAAATATGAGTTGTTGAAAGTGAGAAACAAGGTGGGAAATGAAGCACAATATTATTCTTAAGTAGCTTTTTAGCCGAAGAAAGGAATTGCACACTTCCTGAGAGCCTGCAGTTTGGTACTGCAGTTTTGTAGAGGGTAGCAATGAAAACTGATCTTCCCTTTCTCAGTTTCTTAGGAATAGCTCTTTCTGCTGGTTTTGAATGTCTCTCTCTTGCTGTCTGTTAATAGTGAATCTCAGCAGGACAAGATAAATAAACCCTTCAAAATGTACATGTAGACATAGCAGTACAGTGTGCCTGTAAACCTTACCTTCAATGAACTATGAAGATTTCAGCTAGAGACCAAGGAACACAGTACAGTGAACAACAGTTTTTGTATTTGACGAACTAAGTCTGCATCCTCCCATCACACTGCAGCCTTCACTGCCATACTAATAGGAGGAAAATACCCATGGATTTCAAGCAGCTTTGGGTCAATCTGACAGAGTATTGACAAAACCCAGAGATCTCTCATATACTCCTGTATTAACCTTACTCATATGTACTCCTGTATTAACCTTACTAGCAACTCTTCTACTCCAGTGCTGCAGAGAGCTGCTGGAGAAAACAATTCAGCCTGAACCTTAACTTATTTCTAAGGAAGCTAAAGATGGAATTGTTGTAGGACTGTCTATAGGATCCAGGTCTCTTCACTAGCTGTGCATAGATACCAAAGACAAAGGATTCACAGGCCTTTGTTTAGATTTATCCCATCTTTGTCCAAACCCTTTCTCCTGGGCTGGAATGCTGCCACTGCGGGGGACATTGTCATGGAAGGAATATTACTAGGCAAAAGAGCCCACTGGCAGGAAGCCTCAGAGAGGAATTGAGAAGTATGGCCAAGAGGAAGGATATATGGTAGAGCTGGAGCCATGAACTAAAAGTGAATTGATTTTGGCTAGGTAGCTCCTAGAGCAAGAAAGAAGAGCACGTGAGCACGTTTAGCTGCTGGAAGCCCCACAGATTCCTCACAGCAGGACACAAGGCAATCACAAATCTGGCTGGCACTCTGGTTATACAGTGAAGCAAAGCCAACTGGCTGTCCAGGGTGAGAAATTCAGGCATAAGGTGGAAAAGAGGGACAGTGGGAAACTAGGGAACTAGTTCCTGGCTTAGGAAACTAGATGCAATTGGCTTCTGAGTTTTGCTTTGGCTTAGTCAAATCCACTGTTGCCAAGTGGTACGCAAGTTCGCATGCAAAGAGGAAGTGGGGAGGAAAGTTCTGAGAGCAAAATTGAACTGAAAATGGGGAGAAAAACCAATTGGAAAATGCTTTGGGTTTGATTGCCACATGGGGGAGATCTAAGTCTAAACAGTCCTTTCAGAGCAGCATCATGTGCAAGGAATTCTTCAGCAGAAGCAGGGTGAGGTTCCACACTGTCTTTGTGCCTGATGGGACAGCTGGATGGTTAGTACACCAAATCATACTGCCAGATGACACGTGAAGACCTGGTGACATTCCTGGAAAAAGCAATTAAGAGCTGATAAAAAGCAGAACTCTTCCTACCCTGCAATCATGACACAATTTAAACTTTCCCCGTTATTATACTAGCTGTGGGAAACAAAACCACATGCAGATATATCACCATGGGTTCTGTGTCCAAAGCTTTCAAAGATACTGTGGATTCTGTAAAAAAGCCAAATGCTTCCTTTTGCAGGTTATTAAATGACAACAAATTAACATCACTAAAATTTAGCTTTTTAAGTAAAGTTTTAAGTAAAATTTGCTTTCTCTACAATGATTATTTCTTTAAATATAAAAAGCAGAATTGCTAAAAGCTTCCAAGATAGTACAGTCCATCCAGCCTGTCCATTTTGTGCCATGCTAAAGTAATCCAGAGGAAACAAATTGAGCATCCATCAAAGCATAGTCATTTAGGATTGAAAAACAGACTTTCATGTAAAGTAGTGAGGTACTTCATGAAGCAGCTAGTAACAGGTTGCAGCTGGTTGTTGATGCTCAAGTACAGATCCCTGATAGTTGCAGAATGCAGGCATGTTTTAAACTCCCACTGAATACAAATCAGTTCTATATCCCCACCAACCTGTTGGTGACACAATTTGTCCTTCATGGCTTCTCACACACAGCATGCAAGAAGAAATAACTTGTAGTCTATGGTCAGGAAACAAGTCAAATGGTCTTAAAGCCATTTATGTGTCCCCCATAGTAGGAACCCAGTATTGAAAGCTAATATACAATGGTCTGTGCTTTTGAAACCCTGCCTCTGCCTTTACTTTTATCTGCAAGAGCTAATGTATTGCCAGAAATGTTATTTGTGTTGTATTTTTAGTCCGGGCACAGTGGGTCTGTACATGTCAGAAAATTCAGGCTGAGCTCTGATCCAGTGAAGCTGTATGCCAATATATGTGTACTTGAGCTTTTGGTTAACTGCCATCCATATATACTTTCAAACCTGTTGAGGTCAACCTACAGCGTATTTCACAGCTGAAGCTCATCCTGTCCAAACTCACATTAAATCTTCTAGCATCTGCTTTCTTTTTACAAGCCAGAGAAGCTGCCTTTATGAAAATAGGTATTTTTTAAAGTATGTAGCTTTTCAATGCTTTTTGAATTGTTTATTCTATTTTTATATTACCAACAGCATGTTATACTTCACAGACATGTGGTTTGGGTGTGATCAACTTCAGATTTGTCTACTACCTGTCAGACAACTGTAGATGATAGTATCCTGCACTGGAGCTAGAGAAATCGAAATCAGATAAATAGTTGGCAGAGAAGTAGTTTTGTCTAAAAGCACAACAAAATTGTCTTTGGATCTGTGACCAGAATCCAGCTTTCCCAAGTCCCACCCAGTCAATACTTAGTATGCCTGGGCCGTGGCAAGGCATCGATTATCTGTTGGTTGTGGGAGACAGGAGAGTTGATGGGAGCAAAACAACTTTCAAAGAGACATTCCCATAAAAAGTCATCATTGCTGTGATAGGGGATTTGTTCTGTGCAGTGCACTCCAAAACAAGAATCTATGTGTACCCCTGCTTGTGGGCCTTTGTGAGCTCAAGATAACTGGGGCTGTGTCTAATGACTGTATTCTATTTCTGCTTAGTTTTCAGGACTTTACTTCTTGTCATTCTTCACCATCCTTGTCGGGCTGGTGCTCTACTCCTCCACATCCACCTATGTAGCCCAGGATCCTCGGGTGTACAAGCAGTTTCGAAACCCTTCAGGACCTGTTGTAGATCTGCCAGCAACTGGCCAGCTGGAGCCTTCGGTAACATACACCAGCCTGGGGCAGGAGACAGAAGAGGAGCCTCATGTTAGAGTTGCTTAAACCCAGGGCCATTGATCACCTACTGATGGTTCTGTGGAGCTCGTATATCCACTGTCTCTGTATTGTACATAGAGAAAGGTATTTACACCGGTGAGCTGCAAGGTAGCAAATAAGGAAAGATAAAAATACAAATTGCTTGTTCCAGAGTGTTCATTGCAAGGAGATGTCAGTCCCTCGTTTACGATGTGAGCAGCATGTTTGCAATACAAACGGCTGTATATGAATCAGTTAATGTCGAACTACCTGTGAAAGATATTCAATATCTAAGATGAAATTACATAAAGAAGTTCACAGAAGGGTGTCTCTGCACCCACTGAGCGATATTATGTCTAAGCCACACCAGTTGTGGAAAAGCCACCTTTTTACAGCAAATACACTTGTGCAGTCCACTGTTAATTTCTCTCTAAGGGTTGTTTGCACAAAGTAGATGGGTTAGTTATGGCTGCAACAGCCTGACACTTTTGCTAGCTCCTTGGATCTGGTGAGGGAAAGACAATTAATTCATCTGTAGTATCTGTCTAGTTGCCCTTTCTAGGTAATCTGTTCCATGAATCCAGAGAAGGGACAATTTACAATATCCGTCTCTATTCTAGGAATAGGTATAAGGCGAGCGTTTTAGCCTTTCTATACATGCAGAAGTGAAGTACTCAAGCATTGACCTCTCTGTGATCCATGGCAGATTTCCTAGCGGCTGAGGTTCTGCATGAGGTGATGGGGAGTTAGTTTCTCTGTAGTCATGACTTAACACAGATTTCTTACTTTTTAAACTTTAATCTGTAAAAAGAAAAACGCATTTTCTAGTTTCCTATGTATTATACCTCTCCATGGTAAGATGACAAACCATGTGGATCAGGGCACTCAGACACTCAGTGCATCGAGAGCGCCTTCTGCTGTCCCAGTTTGCTGAATCTCCTGTGGTTCGCTATTCTAACAATAGTTATTTAGAAATGTGTCTGTTTTTTTTACCAAAACCCATAAATTGTAAAAATCAGGAAGATTAAACAAGGAATTCATGAGCAGAAGGTGTGGACCATCTGCTGGTGTTGCTGCAGTACCACAAAGGCAGTCATACCAGCAGGGTGCAGCCAGGTATTTTTCACCAACTACAAAACTAGCCTAAGAATTCAGCAGTTTACTTACATTCCTGGGGACATGTGAAAGTAGTAAGGGTGTGCTCCACAACTGTACTTCTACCCCAAGAGCCTTATCAGAATGGGGGATATCAGTCACCACCACAAAGAATCCATCTCTGCCTGTATGTTTGCTCTTCTGAGAGCTCAATAAAAGGAAATTATTATTTCAATATTTATCATTTATTTGCAATTAAAATTACGAAAGGAAGGAAAGATGATCTTAGGTCTAACAGATAGGAGAGGGATCCAGGAAAGCTCGGTTGTGTTCACAGATCTGCCACATTTCTGTATGATCCTTGGGCATGACTTACCTTCTGTGTGGCTGTTTCCCAGTCTCTATAGATGGGAATAATCATATTTTACCTACCTCACAGGGGTGCTATGGGACCAAGTTATTTTAAGTTGCTTCAGGATCTTCAGAAGGAAGGAGTTTCAGTACACAATAGCACTGTAAAAGTGTGTATACATTCATTGTATTTGAAAATTGAGTTTATGACAGGGTTGATGAATATTTAGCTTGTGGGCATAGAAGATGAATTTGATTTGAATGCTGTTCTGCTGAAGAAGCCTGTCTCAAGTGAAAATGTAGGGCTTCATGTTTGAAAAATACAACTTACCTATTTCTGTTTTAAAAAGAAAATCAATCTGTACTGCTGAGGTAACATTCATCTTTTATCGTCCTGTTCTGCTTTAATATAGAAGGGACTTCCCTGAAGCAGACTAGGAGAAGTATGTATGCATAATATACAAAAAGTGGCAAATGCCAGAATGCTATTGAACAGCAGAAGTATGTTGTATCTTATTCTCACTGTGGAGGAGAAGAGGAGATTTCTGTCCCACTGCATTAGGCTGCCTGACACCATCCTGCTGCAGCTGAGGGAAGGGTCTGCAGTATTCCCAAACTGTGCCCAAAACTAACCCAAAAGCTTCAGTTAAGATGGCTTGGTTTTAAGCACCCAGTCTTCTGTTTGTTTAATCTTTTTAGCACTGATGTTTCCAAGCTTTTTTCTCTTAAATCATTGAGGATTAAAATCAAGAAAAGATTCCTACAGAGAAACACGAGCCCATGTTCTGGGGATGTTAAGGGAAGTCTAAATCCTACAGGATTTAAAAAAAAAAATATAAAAAACACATGAGAAACATTAAGGTCTGTAGGGTGGAAGTCCAGGTGGGAAGCGCATGGTGAGGTGAAGCCCTGATGCACAGGGGCCAGCAAGCATCCTCTGGTCAAGCCCTGGCAGAGCTTCGACTTGAGGTGGGTCTTGTACATTTCCCAGGAGCAGGGGCTCTGATTGCAATCACCATGGCTCCCTCAGGTGCCCAGAACCACACTGATGGGAGCCTGTCAGTTCAGTCTTTTTTGCTACCTTTTATACCAATTAAATACCTTTCTCTGAATGTTTGTCCCTGTGTTGGTCTGAGAACCTTGAGGATTGCGTGTGTGTGTGTTTCATGTTTACAATTCCTTCCTTTTGCGTAATTGTTTTGGTTAGTTCCCTTATTAGTATTTATTTTTAAGCCAAATGTTTGTGGTCCTTCTGCCTCCCTCTCCTCATTTTTCTGACGCTAACTTGTAGATGTTTGTTAGTCTTCTCAGAAACAGCAGGGCAGGAGCCATCTCCCAGCCAGGTCACTGGGCTGGGAGTTTCTGCTTACAAGGGTTTGTGATCCACGAGTGGCAGAGAGGTGCCATCTGAAGCAATTTTTATAGGCTATTTTCAAAGGCTCTGTTGTACTGAAAGAAGTTATGAATGATTTGGTGTGTACTCTGCACCCAGCCATCATCCCCTGTGATATTGCACAGGGGGAGTCTGATGTGCAAAGTGGGACTGCTTCACTGTCTGTGTCTCCTGTTGAACAAGGTGGATACTTGGGTTAGCACCAGTGTGCTCGTGCTGGATGGACCGTAAAAGGAAAACAGTAGTAGAGAGCTTTACAAGTAACTGTGTTGACTGAAAAACTGAGGTCTGGTAAAGGAAAACATTACTTCTACCTGCTTGTTTTCTGCAGTTCAAGACCTCAGTGTGCACCAGCAAAGGTTCTGCTATCTAAGGGGCAGCTATCTACTCTCTGTGTCACATAGGACGTCTCTAGTTCTGTATAGCTCCTTGCCTGAACAAACTGAAACTCTTGTTATACTGCTGGCCTTGAGCAGCCCTTGGCAAGACTGATGTAATTTTCTGCTACTGGATGAAAACCTTCACTGGGAGACAGACCTTGTCTTTGTTTCAGCTATAAAGTTTTGAAACACACAACGATAGACCAAGCAATTGAGAATTTTGCACCACTGTGTCATAAGAAGTTTCAATGTATAGTGTAGAGATTGCTAACGTGTGCTATTAACACTTTGACAAGCGTGTAGTAACGTTTTCTTTCCTTTTTTTTAAAACCATTTAGTACTCCTGAGCTAGCTACAAATACAAATTTTACCCCATGGGTAGGATTTTATTGTTAAATGCCATAATAAAGCACCTGATCTTGACAACGCAGATGGAAATATGAACCAAAACCAGAGCCAAGCAAACAGAATCCCAACCCCAAATCCTGCATCAAAAAGCTGAACAAACCTTTCTCCATTTTGATATTTGCATGCACCTATATGGACTGGCTGTGGCAATGTAATGCCTGTATAATGTTTTCAAATAAAAAAAAATAAATGCTTTATGAAAGCAGGGTTATTGGTTTTCTTTCCTGTTTTCTTTGTATTTTCTCAGCCTAAAACAGTTTTTCTGATGTGTAAATCTTACTGCAGGGCATAATTTTTTGCTGTGTTGAGGATTTCTTTTCCTTGTAATGCGGTTCACCTACAGCTTCATCCAAGATGTCTTGGCATTCATGCCATTAGGCACCCTCAGGTATTTTGCCTGGCTCCCAGTTCTGTTCCAGAAGGATAAGGGGTTTCCTTTGCCGAGTAACAGGTCTCCTGTGCACCCTCTGTCGTAAACTGCCTTTCCCCTATGGCTAGCTCAGGTATCCTGATACTTGTTGCTCTCATTTGGACACAAAAGCACTCCCCCCACTGCCTTACAGAAATGATTAATCAATCTAGAATTAATGTGGGGCAATGCATGCGTATGATGTTAAAGGGCTTATCTGGCACAGGTTACTGAGTGTTTACGGCTGCCTTGCCCAGCCCTCCCTTCTGGCTGCCCTGCCCCACATTGCAGAGCTCTTCCCAGCAGAGTCCTGAAACAGAGAAAGAAAGGATGGAGACAAAACTTAGATACTGGGGGGAAAGGATTGTCAGGAGGAACAGAATTGAGGAAAGGAAGAAAATGAGACTTTGGCTCATTTGAAGTCCAGATGGGAAGAAAGGAAAGGAAGATCCTAAGTGTGAGAGCAAGGGATATTGTGAACATGTATTCACCTCTAAGAGTGTTTGCTAGCACACGCATCTGTCCATCTCTCCTTGCATGATGTCTCCACAAGAAACTTCTCATCGATATTTCTCACATACTTCATTGCTGAGAGTAAAAAAAGGAACAGAGACTGGTGAGCTCATTTCCAGCCTTTCCCTGAGCCATAACTGCGTGCAGCCCCCAACATTACAAAGCCAGCAGTGCTGCCCAAAACGCTGGTTTATGTCTGATTTTCCAGTGGGAATGTTTCCTAAGCTATCAAGAGCTCCAGAAACTGAATTGGTGTGCATGGCTTTATCATGCTAACAGTTGGATTTGTGTTTTCCTCCGAATCTGCTCAGGAGTCTCTCTGGCATTGCAAAAATCTCCTTCTGTTGCCTGGCTGGACTTCAGCCTGGGTGCTTGAGTCATATGAATAGTAATTGCTTGGAATTACTCTAAAAATACATCATAAATAGGCATTAATGGATCTTTCTGTGCTTAAATCAAACATGTTTCAACACTGAAGGACACTCAATCAGCTTAAACCTACCCATCTCCCTTTGTTTTTGTTTATTTAGAGCTAGTTCTCCAAAATACTCCAAATCTGAAGCTGAATGCTTAACAGCAATATGCTACAGCATGCAAATAAGAAAGTGACGCTTTTTACAGTTACAAAAGCTGTTTTGTTAAGTCTGCTCCACAGTTTAAGACAAAAAATGTCCAACCTTTGCAAAAGGGTACAGTTATGCAGCCATAGACGGGTTTCCACAGCAATTGCAGTGTGGGTACCAAATGCCAACAACACAGCAGTGATGATGAGATTGGAATAAGAGTGTTGGCCATGTCATCCTCCTCCTCCAATTTTAAGTGCAGGGTCATGCACTGTGGTACTTACTAATAAAAAATCCTGCTATATGGAGGACATTAATTCCATAGGGTTGGGATCACTAATCAGCGATTAGTCGCAGACTGGCTGTGAGCCGCCAACAAAACACAAAACCCCTCAAACTGACTACAAAAAGGCAGTTGTAACCCTCAGACATTGTTACTTGCATTGCAGCTGCTATTTTAGTTTCAGTAAAAGGTCCACAGTGTTTCTTCAGGCCATATTGCGGGCACGGAGTAGCCTCCACAGCCTTGGAAAACACCACAGGCGCCCCGTGGTCTCATCAGGTCTCTGCTGGGTGCAGAGGAACCCCTGCACTGCCTGTCACTGGCATTTCCCTTGGCAAGCAGGAGCCCCTGCTACCACTGTTCCTGTACAGCAACCAGGTGGAAGAAAAAAATTTGGCTCAAAGTAACTCTTGAGGCTCAAAATTAGACATCAGCACTTTGTGCAGTCCTTTCTGTTGTAGAAGCATACATTTGGTATCATTTGGAAGCATTTATTTTTTTTCTTATCTTAGAAGTTCCATTTTTAGTTGAAAATTATGCATTGAGTTCCTCTGGTATTCAAGAAGTTAGAATTTGCCCGTATGCATAGTCTCATGTTGGCAGAATCTCTGTAAGAGTACAGATAATGTCAATCATATATGCTATACAAATATTTTAAATCAAGACTAGGTGAAGCTGGTTTTAGTGGATTTCTAGATTTTATACGACTTTGATTTATAACCTTCAGCTATAGTTAACTTTTTGTGACTGTCTATTACGTACAATGCCCTCAGGCAATTGCTCAGTGCTACCCTGATCTTAATAATGCATTATTAATTCCTTACTGCCAAATATGTCATTTATACTAACTATTGCATTTTACTCCCCATGTCTCAACAGCAGTGGACTCATCCAATTTGAACATAACTTCAAAGCTGTCCATATGAAATCTTCCTTCCCCTCCTTGCCATGTGAAATACATACATGCTTGTCAAGAGCAAAGTATTTGATTTACCATGGATAAATAAAGGACTTTTTTTATTCGCACACCTTACCAAAGCAGACAGATAATGAACATGTGCTGAGTTTACATGATCACTGAGCGCTGAAACACTGATTTAACTTAAAATGCTAGAGACGCTTTGCATACAAAATAGCTTGGACTTTTACAGGTGCAGAATGCCTGTGAGCCCATGGATCAACGTTATGCAAGGTCATGCCTATTTAACTTCACGCTGGCTATAGGGGCCAGTGTCACAGAAGCCTGGCTTTTTCCCACATCTGTAGGAAATAGGCAATCAGCGTATGTATATTCTTAAAATGACTACTTGCCTAAATGAGCTTCCTAAGTGAGAAGGGGGAAGGGAATGTGCTAATCATGACAACAATCTAAAAAGCCTCATTACGTGACTCCTTCTGAGCTTCGGCTTGAATTATCTAATGTAGTTCTTGGTATTAAGCACCTTTGCAGAGAATAAACAGGTCACACATGTATGCAACCATCAAAGTGGATTTCATAAGTCTTTATGTCCCCACACTTCCTCCCTGAGCCTACACTTTAATTAAAAGAGAGTACCCACAAAACAGGATGAGAGCTTTATTCATTTGGAACTGTTGTAGTTCAGCTCTTCCACCCTTCGGCCTCCATCCAGCAAGCTTTATTTAATAACCAAGTTGATGAGGAACGTTAGCCCTGCAGGCCCTGCTTTGACATTGCATTCTAGGAGCACACCACCTCCTGGGGCAGGGTGCACAGTGCAGGTGGGCCACGCTGGCCAGCAGAGCATTTGAAAATCCAAAATTTTATCTTTAGTTTTGTCTTGAGCCTTAGTACAACATACAACAAAAGGAAACAGGGTTTCAAAGTGGAACAGGCGTGTATTGAACGGAAGGAAGAGGATAGCACCTAGCTTCCTCATCTGACATACTTTTTTTCCCAAGTCAATCACCATCCACCTATTTCCACATGGCAAAGACAACTGCTAAGCTCATCTTCTCTGCCCTTTTGCTCCAAGTTAGTCGCACTACCTTTTGCAGCTCTGACCTAAATGAATTCATTCACATCCTCAAGACCCTTGGCTCTCCTGCCTCTCTCTCCCAGTCTCCCCCCTCTGCCTGCTCTGTGACCTCTCAAACAAACATCTTTCTGCCTTGTTGCTTGTGTAGTCCAGCCAAATGGGCTTTTGGCCATGGAATATTTGAATAGGAGTTTCTTTTGGTGTCTATATGAATGTCAAATTCCAGCCCTGCTCCATTGCAACTGGAGAGGTTTTTTTTGGAGGAGGAGTGTGTGACTGAATTTATAATGCCCCTTCTTCCCCAATCTATCTTATGGTATGCAACCAGTCATAAGAGATTCAAAATAATTATGTCCTTTTGCCTGCCATTTGACTTACAGTGAAAGTGAAAACTTGTATGCTAAAGCTGTCTCTGACTTTTAAGTTAAGAGGGTTGGCTGGTGGAGGATGATCTATGGGTATCCTTGAAGTCACTGACAAGTCAGTAACAAAAGAAGCCAGGTTATTTCAGACTGTGTAGTGACATTTGGACTGAGGAAGTGATGGTAACCTACGTTATCCTTTCCTGATGGAAAAGACAAGCATAAAAATCAAAATGCTTCTCCAGCTTGTAATTACTTAAATTATTTACAGAGATTACATTGGCAATCCATTCACATACGCAGGGACTGGCTTTCTCTTCCCACATCTCACCTGCAGCTCATGTTTTCCTCTCCAGCCTCCGCGCAGCTGGTCATATAAAGGAAAATCTTAATTCCATTAATTACAAAAAAAGGCAGCATTTATCCAAGGTATAACTGTGAGTGACAGCTCACACTTCTTTTCTTCCTTGTACTAGTGACTCCTTTGAGCCACGTTTGGTGCAAACATGAACTGTGGCTGAGCTGGTGTTTGTCATGACAAGCTGATAGCAGGACTGTGGATACTCAGCCACAAAACCTAAATCTTCACTTCTACCTCAGACCTCAGTTAATGAGAGAGGATGGGGAGGCAGACACAGCTGAGCTTTTTTTATTTCCCCTGGGTGAGGGAGGGAAGGACATATGCTCAGGACAGAGTGAGAAAGCTTGGGCTGCTACAGCTACAATTTGTGGCTAGACACAGGGCTGTGCTTAGCAGAGCCAGCAGCCTGGCACCTTCCATAGGTTTACTTTAACTGGAATTACTGCTGTAAGCTGCTGAGCTAAAGAAAGTAATTGCAGCAGCTGCACTAGCAATGGCGTGTCTCCACTGCTGTGGAAAGGGAAACATCACTGCCAGCTATAGCACAGGTATTCTAACATGACAAGGGAATCCTGATGGGCTTTGCTTTGAGCATGCATCATGAAATATCAGGGAGAGGCCACATGTTCATTAGAAAAATACAGCAGCATTCCCATTTTAACTTGTGCATTTTCCTTGTGAGTGTGCCATGCTTTTTGCCCACACTTGGCACCAGGAGATCTTTTCCACATTAGTGTTGGAGACTTAAAGTAAAACGCAGATACAGAAAAGCTAAAAAAGAAAAAAGCTTTGGCAGCCCAAGACACTTTCAGTCACATGAAATAAAGTCCTGCACCTACTCTGCATAGGAAGCATTCCAGACAAGAAGGCATCTGCAAGGCCAGGTCCAGACTCCTGCAGCTCCCTGTGATGGTGAGGTACCTTTACAGTCATGAAAGGTAAAGTCATGGCAGTGGGGAAGATGAGAAAGTGGTGATTATGGGCAGAGGGGTCTCTTGGGATGGAAAAGGTTGGAGGATGAACATGAATTGTGAAGGACAGAAAGGCTGGGGGCAGAGGGGCTGTGGTCTGGGGACATATTTAAGAGGCTGAAGAGGGGTGGGAGGGAGGTTCATCACCCTGCTTGCTATGAAAACACTGCAAGATCTGAGGCTCAATCTCTCCCCTTTATCAGCAGTGGGTGCAGGAAAAATGTGCTCTGCTGTCATGCTCACCTCCTGTTGCCACAGGAGCATCTTTCCTTTGCTTCAGGCAGCCATCTGTGACTTCTCTTGATTTTATAAAGCAAAGAGTCTCTCCCATACTGCAATGTCACTTCTGTTGACTTCTGCTAACACTAGAAAGTAGGGAGTTCTACTCTTGCCTGTTCCAACTGACTTTTACTGGTGCTAGGTCATGGCCTGCCTTACCACATGGCAGTGCTTTGCCTGTGGGCCTCCTATACGTATACATACCATATCCCCCTCTGAAATCACAGTGGAAATAGAAAGGAGCTGCATGTGTAGGTGGCTCATCTTTAGAAGCTGTATCTTGCACTGCTTGTGTTGGATGTGTCTGTACCAAAACCAAAACATTGCTAAATTCAATGAACAACCCTTCCCAGATATTCAAGACAGAAGAAAAATTCCTCAAACAAGAATGACAGTGTGGAAAGGGACTTTGTTCTTGTTGTCGGACGAGGTATTCTTGTTGCCCTGCTTTTTGGTGCTTTTTTCCTACCAATAGCCTGCACCTCAAACTAACTCTTAAAAATGTGTATTGATGGATGAGGAAATATTGTTGCTGCACTGGGTGTTTGTATGATGACCTTTGGGGAGAGGTCATCTTTGTGAACTTGTGAGATGGCCAGTATGTCTGAGCAAAGGGAAAATAACCCACCCTAGTCTTCTGGGGTTTATTTCACATTGTTGACGCTGCCTGTCTTCTGACTGTTCTTGTGCAAGCTGAATGGCAATTGGGGAGTGTGTTTGAGGTACTGTAAGAGTAGTGCCTGGAGTTTGCCACTGACACTTCAATGAGAAGTGACTGTTGCTTTCTGTTGGTTATTTCAAAATGTTTTGTTTGGAAGAATTTTAAGTCTTATAAAATAACTCATGGTTGTTAGCAGCAGTTCTGGACAAAAGCAACTCCCAGATCTTATGTTCAGTGTTTCCCCTCCTGCGTATCTCCTACTTTGCTTGCAATAGAGCTAGGAAATAAAGGTGTCACTTCTTTCATTGCTCGTTCTGCAGGAAGAAGGAATAATGAGCAGAGAGAAACAGAGGGAGAAAAACTGTTTTGGCTCCGTTGGGCCTCTTGTGTGACAGTTTCATCTCTGTAACTGCAGGTTCAGAAGGCAGGAAAGCTACAATTACCCTGTGCTCTTCCTCTCCATAGGCCTAGTGGTGTGCCAGAGACATTAATAGCTGAGCCAAAGGGGTCCATTTTGATTCACAGATTTTATAAAGAGAATAAAGAAAAAAAGTGAAGCAGCACATATGAGAGCACACTGAACAGACGCTTGTAACCACTGACCAAGACTATTTTGAATCTGTGATTGTCACTCATGCATTTTGAAGAAGTAACACAGCTAAAATGCTTGGGCATTCTGACTTCCATGAAATGAAAGGTGTGGTGCTCAGAAAATAAACCAGATTGTCACATCATCAATTGACGAGTGCAGAAGGAATGATCCCCAAATGGAAGATGTCTATGCAGAATTGTTCTCAGATTGCAATAGCACCTGCTGAGGATCAAAGCACATCTTCTGTGGGGGCTGCTGTACTTCTGAGGCAATGCCATCAATACACAGCCCCACAGAATAAATTTTTCCGTAGGGGCCTTTCACTCGCGGCTGGTCACCTGAACCTGGCCTTTGCATGTACAAAGTTGATTTCCACTTTAGCAGTTTAACATGCAACTATTTGTATTTGTATTACCTAGACACAAGCAAAACCACTTTTCAGCCTGCTAAGGATGTAGCAGGTGATGCTCATTTGCATACTGGAGGCATGTGCGCTATCCAGTAGTGCTTCAAAAGAAAGAATATTTTATTTGTCTCTTATAAAGTCTAAGACTTTGACTTGTCACCTGGAGAAACATGCTACTTATAGCTAGATCTGAGTGTTTCTATGTGCTTGCAAAGCTATATGTAAGAGCTCTCATACAGCGTAACTGTATATACAATATTGCTCCATATATCTTGTGAGTGACATGTGTACCATGCCCATTTGGCTTTCATACTGAGGCAAGTGATCAGTGCTAATTCTGAGTGATGGCAGAGATAAGTCTTGTTTCTGGGTCTTGCCACTGTGATGGTTTAATAATTTAACCTGCCATAATTTTATATCCTTTTTTTTTTCCCTGTATATTTACATCTCTGCTTGGAATATACTTGGGATATAAGAGTTCTAAATATTTAAAAGCCTTAAAGGACACAACTGAAAATGATAAAGGAACTAAGTATTTGAAATACATTAGTCCTTTTCACATTTTATATGGCATAGCTGTTGTATTTAATGCCATAAGCACTGGATTGCTCTTACTGAGGTTTCTACTTTTATCCCTGTTTCTCCAATTAATGTGTGGTGTTTGTTGTGTTCTATTTGAAAATAGGAGGAGCCTAATAGATTTTGCATTTAAGCAGAAGAGAGGACTGCTGCAAATATAGATTATTCTTGAAATGCATTCCTCTCGTAAGCTGTTAGCTTCTCATTTTGGACGCCACCTTCCAATC
This sequence comes from Psittacus erithacus, assembly GCA_009867235.2. NCBI lineage: Eukaryota > Metazoa > Chordata > Aves > Psittaciformes > Psittacidae > Psittacus > Psittacus erithacus. The sequence goes on along the minus strand of WYDI02010548.1, from coordinate 52,377 downwards.
TCCATCCCCTGATGATGCCTTCAGGCATTTGTGCACATGGAACAATTTCTGCAGAAAGCTGTTTGATAACAGCCAGCTGCAAATTCTGACCTTTTCTGGAGGTGCGTTGTGCAGATGCCGGTTGGGCAGTAGCTAATCCCTTTGCCTTCTGCCCAGCTGCCAGATCTTGCTGAAGCTTCAGGAGGGCTACTGCTCAACCCTTGGGAAGATCTTTGTGAACACATGTCTGATCCTGCACTTTCTCTCCTCATTCAAACTGGCAATAACTTTGAGGTTACACAGCAAGTCTCTTTGGCAATCGCATGCTCCACTGAGATCTCGAAACTTGTTGTTCTTCTGGTTTGCCTCTTCCCAGCTTCACAACTGAATGCTCTTAATTGTGCCACCTCCAGCTCTCCTCTAAGTCTTGAAAAGTTTAATTCCTTGGTTGCTTTCTCTCTTCGTTCTGCATCTTATCCATGGGTAAATTTGTTCATACACCATCTGCCAGGTGAATGCTAATGACTCCCAAACCTTCCTCTCAAGTTCAGATCAGCCCTCTCTAGCCAGACTAAACTGTCTGCAGCTCTCTGACATTATTTTGTGGGGGACAGTGTGGCTTAAGCCTTGTTCATCCCTTTCCCATCAGATCTGCTCATCTCTGTTCTTAATTACAGTGAACTCTGTAGTCATGAAGCTGCTCCTTTCAATGGGTGTGCAGCCCTGAAGAAATGCCACTGCTCATCCTGGTTGTAATTAAAGTCATTTCTCCTTAAAGGTTGTTCCCTGGGCACAGCACTTAGGAGATCAATTCCACTTCTGTTTTGCTTCTGCTGCAGATAAGGAGGGGGAAAAGTAATTAGCACAAGTGTTTCCAGCAGTAGAAGCTCCTCATTATGTTATCACTGAAGTGTTGTGCATTCAGCTGGCATCAGGCAAGTGGATGTTGTTTTGAGGTTCTTTTTAAAGGTTTCCTCAGTGTAAGAAACTAGTTACTTCTTTCATTTCAGATAGAATAGTCCTCTAGTACCTGAAATCTTGTAGTAAATTAATGTAAGAGAAGTCTGTGTAAAACCTTATAGAAGGTAAGGAGATACCTTAAACCGCTGCCACCAGTCACACTCGCTGTCTCATAGATTGTACTCATTCACACCCATCACAATCCATCCAAGATCAGCAGCGAACAACACCAAGAGCTAGGATTTCAGCTTCCAAGTCCTCAACACATATATCAGGAGAGAAAATTCATTTCTGAACAGACTTGATGTTCCCCTGAGGACTCAACAGTTACCACAGGACAAGCTTTTGCCCCTGAACTGTGCTTATGTTGTTTTCCACTAATCTTTGGCACAGTTCCTGCCCGTTGCCTCTGCTTCCTTGTTTTGGTTATTGTTCTGGCTGTAACTTGACTTCTGGTTGGATGACAGGGGTGGGAATGCCGCATGTGATGTAGTCTTGTTGCCATCCTCCTGTTTACATTTAGATGAGAAGACCTGCACCCTGACAGCAGCACACTCCTCTCTGTGATTACTGCCCCCCCATCATGTACTCAGTTATTGAGTGCTATATACTACTGTTTTAACCCTTCATTTTCTGCTGGTGCCCTCACACACAGGCAGACACATTCAGACAAATCATGGTATTTCTGCCACAAATATTCGTATACCTACAGTCTGCTGGCAAAGTAGAGCTAAATTTTTCAATATGATGGCTTCTTTTGGTCATTTGGCCTTTTGCTAATATATGAATATTTAATACCACAGGACATAAACCAGATGTACACGCTTTCAGTTCTCTTTTGGGTTTTTCATGACTGGCTTATACTTCCCCGGTTGTGAGGGCCTATAAAAAGATCTAAATATGGCGTCACAAACATGAAACAAGTCACCACAGCCAAAAGACTTAAAATGCTGGAAGTTCTTTCTAAAGCACAAATAATTCCAGCATCTGTTTCATAATTTTCCAATGCAACTACTTTATTCCTGAAGTAAAAAAGCAAAGGGACACTGGTGATTTTATGCAGATAGCTAATTTGGAAAATGAAGTGATTAGTATCCTTTGGCAGAAGGTCAGCTGCATCTGTGTTGATAAAGTAGTTACTCAACACTGGCTGTGCCCCTGAAAGTCTGCCTGAGGAAGAGGACTGTAGTTTTACTGCTGGTCAGAGGGTGGATTCCCTGTGAGTCACCTTTATGGCTCTTCCAAAGCTTACATTGTTTCAAATAGGTGGAGCATTTGTCATCAAAAAAGGTATGTATACCATAGGTGTTCATGTGTGGAAGAAGAGAAAGATGTTCATTACCCAGTGTCCTGTCCTGTGCAGCATTACTTCCCCATTCCCTTCAGCAAAATAACTCTGATTCTGAGCTTATTTTCCACAATTAGCAAAACCGATTTTGGTAGAAATAATGTACACTGTTTCTCTTTCCAACCCAACTTTCTTATGCTATCCTTTTGCAAGCTGACAATACAGTCTTTCCCTCAAATACAATACTTTTATTATTGTTCTGCAGATACGAAGAGCACTGATTAAAAGACTGTTTAGAATCCTCCTTCCTGTGGGTCTTAACTCTAAAGCTCCCTAGATCTTGAATTTTGTCTACATGAGTTTTAAGGCCTGATTTTTTTCTCCTTACTAAAATGTAACCCTGAATTTTCAGCTACTAACACAAGCCCAAAAATTCAGGGAAACATTAAAAGCAGTAGTAGTTAAGGTCTCTTTTGTCACAAGTTCTTTCCACCTTTGCTTCACCCCACCAGTTTAGGGCTTTCTCTGCTCCTATATGCTAGGCTGGGTTTTGGCTTACCAATGAAAAAATATCTTGCAGTTCTATTGGCCATTTTTGGAGTCCACATATGTAAGAAATAGACTCTAATGCCAACAGCAATAGAACATCTTTGATTTAGACTCCAATAGTTTAAAACAAAAGTCATTAATCCAGGGAATCTTTTCATGTTTACCTCTCTCCCTGGAACTCACTATTTCTGCTTGGTCTGTCTATCTGCAGCATAGAGTGCTGCAGTCTATGAGGTGGGGAAGAAACTGGAAATTGCCATGATGTGTTCTGTGGCTGTGATTACATCACTGTTTGTCTAGTTCCTACAACAGCATTTGAGATTATAAATTCTTGCAGTTACTCCATCCAAAACACCTTTCCTGCTCCTGCTACACAAAGGAACTGGCAACAGCTTTCACTTCCCTTACTTTAGCATCTATTCATCTTCCTACTTGACCCTGGGAAAACATGTAGTTTGAGAACAGTGCTGTGGGTTAATGAAAGCATTCTGTGAACCTCTGTCCATCAGCTGGAACATTTTCAAGTTACCTGTGGATTAAAGGCAGGCAAGTGAGGGTTAAATCTGAGTTTGTCTGCGTTTTGTTGGTTACCACACAGCGGCTGTGATGAGACCATTCTTCATTATGGGATCAAATGGTGGCTTTTCATCTGGTTTATTTTTGTTGTTGAATATTTTTGTTTTGATGTCAGAATCATATGGCTTGTAATCCACCATTAGTTCTGTCAAAATAGCTAGCGTAGGGCTACAATGGGGATTACAAATGCCAACAAGATGTGGTACTTGTAAGAGAGAAATGCTTGTGCTGAATCTGAAGTTTTCTTTCTCCATGGAGATTACATTGCTATGTAGATTTTCAGTTTTTCTAATGTTTCAGTTATTAGAACATTGTGGCCTGCAGTGAAAACTCACACTGAAATTGAATTTCAGGATTTAACTTTTCATTTACAATTATTCAAACAGTGGATTCATTCCCTAAGAAGTTCATGAATGAGTGCCGTAGTGCCTTATAGATATGACTAGTTTTAATAGAAATTACATAGAAACCGGAAAGATTTTGGTACAGAATACTTTCGTAGTAAAATAAGTAGTTAGAGCCTTTCTGAAATTGACATTTAGCTGTGAGTCAACAAAAATTCTTTTTCTAACTGGTTTTAAAAGTTAAATATGTAAGAAAGCCTCAGAAGAGAAACCACAAGCTCTTGAAAACATGGCCTTTTTCATTTCTATGAGGTGCATCTGTCCTCTGATTTTTATCTTGGCTGTCATGGGACAAGGCTGGAAGTATATCCTTTATACAAAAGGGTGTGTATATATACACATATCTTCCCTCTTCAGTCATGCAAGGGTACGCAGTAGCCCACTACATGGATATATACTCAACATGCGCACTTTAAACACCACATTACTGTTCATAAAGGGGCAGAGACACAATGAAGAGCCAAGAACAAGAGGAGAGGGGTAAGAATAAAAATGCAGCAGACAGAAGGGAATTAGCAGTGGAAGGTAGAGGGAGGATACATCTGACCTGGGAGTCAGAATTGCTGTGGTTGCTAGTGTGCCATACCCACCCATCTACTCCATACTGATGTAAGCTCCGGGATGCACCAGCCTTCTCTGGTTGTGGTTTCCACACACTATACTTTCACAGGTCCCCAATCACAGTGAATGGAGTCTGCAAGACATAGCACAATCCAAGTAAGAGAAAGAGCTGAACATAATGTACAAGACAGAAGTTGTAGCTACATGCATACTGCTGTTAGGAAGAAGGCTCTGATGTGTGCTCTGGGAAGAGTGGCAGTAGCTAGGACATCACTTCTGTTTCCTGAGCTGTTCAAAGTAATTCTTGCTAAATGCTTGTGCTTTTTTAATTAATGATGCTTGTGGCTTGCTGAAGAGCTCAGTGACTGCAGCATAGGAATGAGGTGTTACTGGAGCTGTCTGCTTGACTTTATTAAATAAAGATTATGTATATAGAGTACATTGCAGGGTTATGTAAGGCTATGGTCCTGAGCTGGAGTTTTTGACAGTCTCCTTAAATAACAATTTGTCATAGCCATTAGTGTCAGTTTTCTACAGTGCATATTCAGAACAATTGATCAACTGTCTTTTGCTGATACCCATAGGACCTCTTAAGCTGAGGGTTGGACTGCTACCTGCAGTCTTATATTACATGCAAAATGAAGCATATAAGACCACTGAACACCTCTTGCACATTCCTCATGTTTGTCTTTTATCTTCTTTTCCAGCACACACATTTCAGTTTTGAGGTTTATTTAATTTCACTCCATAATCGCAACTACATCTTTCAGAGAGTAAAAATTTGCTGTTCAGTTTCAGACTGTGAGAAAAACTAGGGAAAAAACAAGTCTTCTCTGTGAGCAGAATTCATTTTGATATAATAATAATAGTAATAGTAATAATAGTAATAGTAGTAATAATAATAGTATCTGAAAGATTTTTTGCTTCCTCAGATGTCTGCTGTATTGTGTGATTAAACAGAGTTCAGCCACTGCAAGTTTATGTATAGCTGCGCCAAGCCTAGCCTTTGATCTCTGACTTCCAAAGAATTGGCTCTGGCAAATCTGAGTAATTGCAGGAGGGGTAGAAAGTCTTCAGGGACTGTGAGGAATGTCTGAAATATGGAAAGACTGGGTTTGGCAAAAAAGAGGCTTTATACAAGTAGGTAAAATATCACTATCTGTCCATAACTATGAGTTTTCCTGAATGTCTGAAAGGCTTGATCTTGCTCAAGTGGGGGGAGATATTCTGGAATCAATTACAATAAACTAATTAACAAAAAATGTAGCTTGCAGGTAAATTTTTAATTATTACTTTTCAAATTAGAATGGTTTCACAAAGCATGATGACAAAGCCACATTGCCTGAGGTGTTTAAAGCAACATAAGAAAAAATGTCCAAAATAGAAAGAAAAGAAAGGATAAGAAAATCTCTTTGGTTAGACCACACTGTCAATAGCCTACCAGGTACTTGTTGTCTCTCATTTCCAAGGGTGGTGTTTGGCAATAATAACATGTTTGTTACTCAGGAAGCAGTTCTTCCTATGCTAACTAATGCTGTATAAAATACAGAAGCTTTGGAAAATTCTTTACTACTCTGCTAACAGTTAAATTGATATGAGATGTTTAGATTGGCATCATTGGAAGGGGTATTTCTTGGGGCTCAGCTGAGCCGGTCTCAAGAGACTCAGACAGTTTCCACAATGGAGATGGGTACTTTCTGTGTAAGTTTATCTATCTCCAGGGCTGATTGACTGTAAATTTCAGTTACTCATTTTCTGGTTTAGATCTGAGTTAGGGTTATTGCATTCACATCAAATGGAAATTACAGCTGCTAATCACATTATGTTCAGTGCTGTTTATCCCAAGATTATGGCTGTCAAAATAGATATTACAATGTTAGATTTTGAAGAAGATGTCTCTAACAGTTGTGGTGTGCATTAGCAAATAATAAACAGCTCAGAGTTTTGCTCCCTTGTTGGGTAGCGTCTTATGGCACAATTGCAAAACCTCATTAGAACTCAGCATTGAGCCATGATTTTCAGATTATGTGCATAATGTTCACTATAATTCATATCCTAGTACAATATTTGCTTTCCTATATTAGTAATGCCACATTACTGTTGCCTGAGCTTTACCAAGTTGGAAAACTCCTGCAGTTTATTGAGGTTAATTATTGCCATCAATAAAAAAGACATAGACCCTAGTGACCATCTGTTCAATATGTAGAGCTGCTTCTGGATCTATACACCTGAGGCCCTTCATTCCAGACTCTTTGAACTATGTCTTTTTGGAAATAAACCAGTGGCTGATCCAGTGGGACTAAAAACCTAAGTATCCTGCTCAAGATGTCTGGCAAGATGTCTTTTTGCAGTGCAAGCAAACAAAATTGATCTTTAGTATATATGATACTTTCTTTGCCTTCTCAGCTGTACAGTCAGTGTTCAAATGAAAGTGTGCAATTTATGATCTTGCTCAGTATGTACCTTAGTTTCCTGGAAACAGCTTTGATATGGAGTTCATTATGTCTGTTCACACTCTATAATTCTTACCAATCTGGTATCAGTCTAAGACAGCCTTTTCAAAGGCTGCATAAGGAAGATTTGGGAGGGGGAATGTCAAAAAACCCAAGGCAAAACAAACAAAACTGTAGATGACCCCATTTGAGTCGGCATGGCTTATCTTCCTGTGAGCTCTGTCACTGCAGAGAATGTGCAACTTCTTAACCTCCCATTCAACATCTGCAGACTCAGTCTTTCACCCAATATATATTATTTTAGAGGACCTCCATAACATGCATGTAACCAAAATGTCAAAGGAACTAATGAAAGGTGAGCTGTAAGTCAGCACATTCCAAAACAGCCCAGCAAAAAGCAGCACAATTGTGCTCAGTTTCCCATAGTGTGTGGATGTCAGAAAAGATAATGAGCAAAGCAGTCAGGGAGAAATTACAGTCGCTCATCCTAGACATGGGAGAGCTGTTTGCTTTTTAATCTGTGAATGGATAGATGCTTTTTGTGACTATGCCATTCACCACTTAGGGACTTGGCCTGGAAGTTGAGAAAGGTGTTGCCTTTTTTTAATATTAGAAATTTGGAAATCAAATTAGTCCTTTAAATTTAGGGGAAAACTTGATCACCTGATACTGTGATCTCTTCGATAATAAAGCAGTGGTTGTATGCATGATCAGCACTGGCATTTGAGATTCCTAAAGCTGTTTCCATACTGTTTGTTTAGTTTTTCATAATCACATACTGGGCATCTGCAGACAATCTGCCCTTGACAAATAATAGTCAGTAGGCAGAGGGTTGTCTGCAAAGAATCTCAAATGCAATGTTCGGTATTTGTAACTAAAATAACAAGTGAGGTCAATTTCTAAGAGGAACCAAAACAAAAAGGACTGGAAGCTTAGCAAGAGAGATTACATGAGGGACATGATGGCTAGTTTGTGACCAGTTACAGAGCAGAGAGCTTTCTGTTTTATGACCTGCAGATGCTATTTATGGATGCCAGCATCTCTGCTTTATTTCTCTGTGGACGAAGTGCCTGGACTGTGAAAGATGTTGCATAAACCATCTGCTGTGAGTGGGGATGGTAGATGATTTCAGGTTCAGACAGGGTAAAAAACTGAAACGTAAGCAAAGCAGCAAGTAAAGCAGAGGTTTCAACACAGAAATGTTCATCCTTGTCCTGGGGAGCCAATGCAAAGTATTTTCTTTCTCCATTTAGAAATGTTACTTCAAAAGGCTGGCAAACACATACTGGGCTCCTTTTCTCAAGAAGGTAAGAGTCCCTCTAGGTGCTGCGATACCTAGCCAGTACTCCCCTGCCTTGTAGCTGGACTTGGAAAGCACTACTGAAAATGAGAACCTTCTGATAACTTTATGGCAACCACAGTGTTATCATATAATACTGGCCTGAGGGACTTTCCTTTTCAGGACACAAGTTGCAGTGCCACAGACAAAACTCAGAGACTTGTCTTTACGGCACACTTCCTCTTCCAGACAAGGCAAATGTCGGCCTAAGTTTTCTCTTATCTGCCTTCTCAGAAACACATCAAGGTGTTCTTTTCTTCTCTCAGTGATTTGCTTCCAAACAGAATAAGCCTTGGCATGGGCCAGGTCTCAGGATACTAGCACAGGGGCTGTTCTGCACAGATTCTCTATCATGAGGTTTTGACAGGGAGGGATGGCTTCTGGGGCTTTTTTGGTTGTAATTATCAGCTGGGTGAGCTTGTATAAACCCTGCTGTTGTACCACTTGGATTAAATACAAATGCAAACCACCTGCTGTTCTGCAGCCTGAAGTGTGAAGATCACTCTGGCTTTTGTCGTCCAGTGTTCAAAGTGAGCGAGGGTGTCACTGTGACTTCTGAAGGACTCACAGCCAGACGTGGTGACAGTGGCACCCTCTGAGTCATTCCTCTATTTGAAACAAGCTGTGTTGTGGCTTATTTTGGAATGATGTGGAGTTGCTTGCCCTCAGAGAGTGTGATTCAGGCCGGTCAGGAAAGTTCTCCTTCACATGAAAATTTATCGAATACTGAGTCTTCTCTGCTTATCATCTCTGTTTTCTTAGAGCATAATTTTTAGCATCTGTAGTCCATCAGCTGAATATCTGCTAACAAGTAGCATGGGTTCAGATCTTTATGTTTGTCTGAGGCTGAGTACAGTGAGTAAAAGGGATCTTCAATTACTGGCAACTAGTTGAAATACAGGTTCTCACTATAGCTTATTGATAAAAGCCAGATTCAGTTTCATCTGGAGCTCTTCTATATCACTGGCTCACATGTGAGGGAATCTCTACTTCTGAGAAAAGTCCTAAAGGGTTTCCTTTTCTGCATGGTCACAGGTGGGCTGATGCCCACATTTTAGAGCTGGTTACCCAGTGGGCAGCATACCTGTAGTATAAATATCACAGGTCTGTAGATGATGACATGCTCAGGCAGCTTATCTCTCAAACTATACATGTCAAAGCAGTTATTTGGTGAGAAAAGTCATGTTTTGCTTTTATCTATTAGTCTCCCAAGAAAGCTATCTGATAACAGAGCTAAATTCAGAAGAGTCCATGGCTGTACTGTTCTTAACATTCCCTTTTTACAGATCACCAACAGAAAATAAGGAAGGGAAGAAAAAAAAGGCAGAAGAGATTTCGCAGGCAAACACTATTCCCAGAGCCTGTGAATTAATCGGTAAAAGGATGATTTTGTTCCAAGCATTGATAAGTTGTCATTATAATTCTAAAAGCATTTCAACAGCCTTTCACCAGTTATATCTTTGAGAGTCTTGTGACTTGTTCATTGGAATAACTGTACCACGTGTGCAGCTGTTCTGCTTTTACAAGATAACAAGGCATCAAAAGATGCCAGGCACCGTGCCAGATAACGAAGCCATTAGAGCAAGGCGTCCACAGTGCTTCTGCCTAAACGCCTCTGTTTGTTCTGAAATCATCAAATGGTTACAGCGGTGAGCAGATCTGCCTCCTGTGAGGGATACCCCTGCCAAAAGCGTGATCTTGAACTGTGCTGAGATGTGTGACCCTGGAGTTAGAGGGAGCCATTAACTAACTCTCATGGTGAAAGAAGAACATTAAACAATTTCAGGTCAGGTTCAAGTGGACTAATATGGGTGGAAAAACAGGTATTCATACTATTAATGATATGACTACAAACAAAAGGTTATAAGAGAGCATTTTCTGCAGCTTCAGTGGTACATTAGACCTTGCTTTTTTGCATTTTGCTGGCTTTTAGAATAAATGCAGATACCTCAGCCTGCTGCCAGCAAAGCATTAACTGCCGGCTTCTGCAGTCAGCTCTCTTTAGTCTGAGTATTTTTTTTCATCCTTATTCTCTTCCCCTCCAATTCCAAGTAAATATTTGGTGAGTGAATTTATACGCTATAATTCAGTATTGGAAATAATTACTTACATCTATTAACAGAGAGGATAATGTGGTTGATCTGGGTTTTTTATCCCTTTTTTTTTAAATCTGCAAAGGATATCCCGAATCTAGCTTGTTCTGGGGCACTTTAAAGGCCAGGTAAATGCAAAACTTTGTGACATGGAAGAAAGAGAACCGGGAATGCAAATATCAGCTTGTTTGTGTGTGTGACAAGAGAATGAGAAATAAAGCCTGTAGTCAACCCTCAAAACAATCCTTTACTGAGACAATAAAGCTTGCAGGAAAGAAGCACCCTTTCCAGAGCAAGAAACTGTAACAGATCTTAAAAAGCATAGAACTGCGGAATAGTTTGGGTTGGAAGGGTTCTTAGTGGTTATGTAGTTCCACCCCTCCTGTCATGGGCAGGGCACCTTCCACTAGACCAGATTGCTCCAAGCCCCATGCAACCTGGCCTGCCTGAGATAAGACTGCCACAGCTTTTCTGGAGAACCCGTTCCAGTGCCACACCACTCTTCTCATAGTGAAGAATTTCTTCCTTATGAATAATCTAAATCTACCTTCTTTCAGTTTAAAGCCATCCTCCACTGTCTTATCCCTGCTTGCTCTTATAAAAAGGCCATCTCCAGCTTTCTTGTAGGCCCCCTCTGGGTACTGGAAGATCTCCTTGTCTTTACTTTCTTCCTGCTTTGCATTACTTTGCTTCAGTCCTGTTCCATGTTACAAAGCTGCATAGAAGTACTGAACAGCTATAAAAAAATGAATTTATTAAGTCAGTGGTTTCATCTTACTTATCTCTGTGAAATGTGTGTGCAGCTGCTCCCGTACACAGTGATGTATTCATAGACTACACGAATGAAGTTACACTTGGGAGAAAAAATTGATTGTGAGTTCAGTAGCTGGTGCTGGCACCTGGCCTCCTGCCTGGGAGGGTTTGTCACTGTGCTTGCACGGTGTTAGTGTAGGTAATATTATTGACACAGGGTTGGGCTACTCAGATTACCTCAGTATGAAAATTTTAAATTGGTATAACTGAGAAACATAATGCAGTAGCTCATGGCTTTTGCATTTAGTTTAGAGCTTGAGCTTTGGGTTTACGAGCTCTTCACAGCGTTGAGCAGTTTTTTAAGATCAATTTTCTGGGTCTGCAGTTTTAAATTCTGGTTTAAATTCCACTTGTGAGTGGAATTAATTGCATGCTCCCTGCTTAGCCCAAGCATATCAAACTTGTTGGGCCGCTTTGTGAGTAGGTAGATGTTGCCTTGAGTGCTGATGATAGGACTCAGCATCCCGCTGCAGGCCTCATGACTTCTGTTTAAAGAGACAGTGTGCCATGGCCAAAGCCATTCCTGAACTTTCATAAAATGGGGTTTATAAGACATGTAAGCCTTTGTGCGCCTTTTGGGCAGCAAAGAAGAAGAATGGCCTTGCCCAGAGCTGCCAGCCGCCTTGGGGAGTGCAGAGCAAGGGGCTCTTTCTGCCTTGCCCCATGCTGGTTCCTTTGTCCCAGCATTCCTGAAGGAATGTGAAATAAAACTGCTGTGATGGTTGCTCGCTCACAGAGCACGTTTGCCTGTCTCTCGTAGCCCGTGAAGATTTTCCAAGCAGACAATACAGATCAAAGAAATCAGAATTACTGCTTGCAATGATCACTCACCAACAACTCTGACACAAACACCAGTTGTATGCAAGCTGAAAGAGAATACTTATAAACATTTTCAGCTTCTACTTCCCCAGAAAGTAATGTTCACTACACTCAAAAGACTGCTGATTGCCCTTCTTTAGGAGCCAATATTCTCCAAAAGGGACTGCAAGGACATCAGTGGAAAGCCAATTGAAGTAGGTCCAATTTTTTAACGTGTGTATCCTGGCTTTGAAATGCAGGTTAGCTAAAGACTCGTGTTGATAGACATATTTCTTGCATATGCAAATATTAGCTTATGTGTTGGAGTTTCCATTTGCAAAAAATGCTCAGTTTTGGGGCCAGTGTGGGGTGGCCTCCTGGGAAGGCTGCTCTTCTTGGGGTGCCTCAGAGGCAGGTAGCCAGTTCATATTCCTGGGCAAGATATCTTCCGAGGGTTACCCATGGTTGTTCGGAAGGGCTCAGCTGGAATAGTAACAAGACCACAATAACTTGCTACTTTCAGCCTGAAAATTCAAGACACACTCTTCCCCCAAACATCACAAAAAGTGAAGAAGATCAGACTGGTGCTAAGGAGGTACTGGCAATAAAGAGCATAAACATTAAAGACTTAGTGTTCTTTTAAGGGATAATGCATCTGATCAGCCTCTTTATTATAAAGAGATCGTCCTACGATTTGAATTTGTGCGTGTGTTTCAAAACACAGCAATGTTAAAATTAGTGTACAAGAATGTAAACACTACACAAACTTTAAATGATGGCAAGAGCAGCAGAATGAGAAACCACCGCCGTCTCTTCACAATGGCTTCCCTGAAACACTGAGCCAGAAAAAGACAGCAAAAAGCTTGTGTTCATGCAGCTGCCTCGTATATGAAAAGAGGATGAAACAACAACCATCTGTTTTCGGTGCTAAGCAAACCCTACAATACTTTTATCTTCTTTAATCTGTCTTTTCTTGGAAGCAGAGGACGCATATTTCTGACAGTGACCTGTGAATAGCTGTAGATGATCCCAAGGCATGTCAGGTTCCAATTCAGTTTAAATTGAGGCGTGGGAGGATCAAGAAGTCTACTGTGCCCAGGTAGCTTGTGGTTAACATCTGGCGTTGAGGGATGCAGATGCTGGGCTTGGAGCATAACTATGTAATCAGCAGAAGGATTGTGGAGCAGCTCTGTTAATAGCTGATGCTGGGGAAAGGGGGAGCTTTACTACATTGCTCCTGTGCATAAAGGAAGAGGTGGTTTCTAATTGTGAAATTCCCATGCAAATCATGTTCTTGTATTGCTGAGCAGTGTCTTATATCATCATGTGCATAGGGAAACTAATGCACAAAGGAAGGATACATACTCACTAACGCCGCTTGACTGTTACCATATTACTTAAATGCCACTACTTGCTGTGCTTTCTAAATGCTGGTCCACTTTCTGAGAGCTTTAAAGGAAGTGTGTGGGTGGCTGATCAGCATGATTTTTTTGTTGTTTTATGTGAAATGATGCTGTCATTTACCAAATAAAAAGGAATGATCCTTCAAAAGGCAATGATTCTGCTTATTTCTACTTTGCTTGGGTTTTGTTTTAAAAATAATGAAACGACACATGAGTTGTGGTGTCATGTTTACAGGTTGTCTAGTATGTTCCTGCTTACTGTGGTTTATTTAAAACCACCCAACATTCATGCTAGCAGAAAGTTATTAAAATTTAAGCCTCTCCATGGCCTTGCTCATAAAACAAAAGGTTCAGATTAGCTTTTAGTAGACAGGATTCTGTATCACAAAACATTGTAAATACCAGATGCTGCAAGTGTCTCAGAGTGGCTGACAACACAGGCTTTCATGCAGTATTGGACTTAACTATATACTTCAGGTTAAGCCTGTGAGTTATCCTGCCTCCTAGTTATCAAGTCCTTAAGCATCTGAATGGTCACAGAGACTTGGCTAACCTTCTTTTCCATTTTCCCTAATAGTATCTTCTAATTAGTTACGGTGCTGTTCAGAATTCTTTTTCTTCTGTGATCTTTCAGAAGAGATGTCTACCTTTCCGTGAGGAAATCTTGATTTAAGGACAAAAGGTTGGTGCTGAGAGTACTACTGCCATGGTGGCAATCGTCAGAGACACATCACATGACAGATGTGGCTAATGTTCTTCACCCATGAAATAATACAGATTCTTCTCATATCACCCAGAAGTCTGCTATTTCTAACCACTGGTAGAGTGTGTCTTCTAAGAAATCAAATTGCACAGCCAGGACCAGGAGGGGAAGCTCACGCAGCCTCATACCCACTGTATTTTGAGTAGGATCCACCTCCACATTGTCCAGGTGCTCAAACAGAGCAACAAAGGAAAAGGAGGTATGTTTGAAAAATGAATATTGGGAAACCGGTCTGACAGATTAAAATACCGCAGCCTTCACTGTGTCTGCCAGCCTGTTGTACTTGCAACAAACCTCTTTCATGTCTGATGCCAATTTAATTTAAAAGGCATTGAGACTTGGTGTCAGCTTGAACCTCTGTCCCTGCCACCAGTGTCAAATTTGGCATTGGATCACCACCACCACAATAGTGTAGCTTCTGAACTAATGCTTCCTTTCACTGCCTGCAGTGAAACATTCAGAGGAGAAACTGAGAGGTCAGATACAATGTAACCTCCTCAAGAAGGAGGACTCTGAATTAAATTGAAGGTATACTTAATTACATTTTCCATCCCATTTTTAAGTGATCAGTACTGTGGGTAGACTGGCTACAGAAACTCCATGACTGTAGCCCGTTAGAGTACAAGAAATACAAACCAGCAAGTACTGTGTGATGGAATATGATAAAAGAAATTCAGAAAAGAGATTTAAAAAAAAAAGAGACATCTGAAGAGAGATTAAAAAAAACCACCCATGCACATTCCCTACCAATCAAAGATTAAAGTAAATGTAAAGAACTAGTAATTTTCTCATAACTATGTCTTTAATTGCAATGTATATGACAAGTTGTGAATACTGCTAAGCACAGGTTGAAAATACAGAATACTGAATGATCAGCATATGAAGTGAAATGTGACTTTTCAATTACATGTCGCTGACAGTAGCTCAGGTTCCTCACCGTTGCATTTGGGAGCATTTCCCCCCAAAAAAGAATGTGTGTTAGGATGGTAAATGTTCTTCTTGGGGTCTACCAGCAAGCCCAGCTGTGATATCTACACAGAGTAGGATCTGCCCACAAAACAACAAAAGAGGAAGAAGATTTCAGCATCTCCTGCCTTGTTTTCATTTCTCTGTAAATATCTTTGCTCACAGAAGTATACACTGAAGCTTATTAAATTTTAAAATTGCAAAGATCTCATCGGTCACCTGATTGGTAATCATGTTGGTTCTGGCTGGTCTCAGATCTTACTTCCTAACCATACTGGTTGTCCAGGTCTATGTGAAACCAGGAAGGTTTTTCACAAACAGCAGTAAATTAATCAATCAGACCTGTGAGTGTTTATTATCAAGCATCGTCTTTTAGGCTATGACAAAGAGAACAAGAAATGGTTTAATAGAATGGAGGAGGATTTCTGTCATAAAACAGGCTGTGCCTTCCCAATGATTTATTGCCTAATTGATCTTAGAACAGAGCTTTCTAGAGCCTGAAATTCTGATGTTGTTCTACCCTGTAAGGCCAGATGCTTGTTCACTGACTGATCTCCCAAATCATATCTAATGAGGCATTATATTTTGATGTAAAGTTACCCTTATACAAAGTTATATGGTCCTTTTAATGTGTGACAAAAGGAAGAATCTTTGTTAATAACTCGACCTGATGTCCAGTCCTAGCTCACACTAAAACAACAACCTGCCCCGCTCCTTCCACCTCTCTTTATTCTTGCTCAGAAAAACAGAAAGCAAACCCCTGTTATGGAAAGAGGAAAATCAGAATAGCTTTCTGAAAAAGACTCTCTGAACCAGGCAGCTCCTCTCTACAAACACTGGAGAATTGCATTTATAGCACTGCTGGCTTCTGCTTTTAACTTCCTGACCCTCTCGCCTTGTGGAGTTTCTTCCCTGTGTGGGAGCCTGGGACTATGTTGTGTCTAACATACTGATTTCATCTGTTAGTCATCACTCAGGATCCAACATGCTAGGAAAGTAGAATAGCATTTTTATTACTGCTTTAAACATGTGTGTGCAGGTAAACCATTTTTCTCTTGCTGTGGTTGTTTAAGCTTCCAGATATTGCTAAGGAAACTGCTTCTCTTTATTTGAAACAAAACAGTGCTTTGATTGTTCAGACACAAGCATCAAGGCTAGGTTTGATGCAAGGGGTTTTTTTTAAGGACTACAATATGAACTTGTTCAGCCAAGAAGCATGCTATTTGTCTTTTGAACCCCAAATAAATGCTGCATGTAAAGGAGGTTTCATTTCACCTCATTACTGGAAAGATTCTTTATGAATCTTTAGAAATTGAAAAATGTTTTGTTTAGTGGGTGCAAGATGCCAAGCCTTTGAAGTAAGATCAATCTTCACCTATTTTTATAGGTATTATACCTACCAATCT
Organism: Psittacus erithacus; assembly: GCA_009867235.2. Taxonomy (NCBI): domain Eukaryota; kingdom Metazoa; phylum Chordata; class Aves; order Psittaciformes; family Psittacidae; genus Psittacus; species Psittacus erithacus. The sequence continues at coordinate 36,026 of WYDI02010548.1, read as the reverse complement.
TTACCCTGTTGCATTGGGTAGATTGAAAAACTAGTGATGGAAATGGACTCTTCCTAATAATGTGTAAACATATATATATCAAAATCTGCCTAGACTGCAGCTAGCTTCAGGGCATGGGAACTTCATGCTGAAATACCTTCGGATTTCAAGGTAACAAAAAATTTTGTGTTCTTCTTAGTGCAGACCTGGCCTCATTCAGTTGTTTTGATTAATACAGAATCAGAAAGGGCACACTTTCCATCAGCCTCAGAGATGAGATTTCCATCAATCCTAGAGATTAGGCTAAATCTGTCAACTGCCATTGTAAGAAAGTGATATCTCATATCATGCAACTATTATGCACAATCTCCTAGCGGCATCTCTTACAAAACGTTTTCCCGTGACAGCGCAAACCGCTGGAGCGAATGTTAACTTCATGCTCAAAATGGTGATAATTGTTTGGGCAGTCATGTGTACAAACAAGATCTGCATAAAGAGCTGTTGAGTTTAAAAGCTCTGTGAGTCGTACTGTTATTGCTCCTAGAACACCTTCACTGGCAGGTCTTTGGAATGTGATACTTAAGTGGTGATACACAAGTGGTGATACATCCTAACCTAAAGCATCTGTGGATTCTACCATCACCATCTAGATTTGGTTTGGTTTATTCTTAGAGAAGGTTAAATGTGATGGCATGGGGATCATCTCCTGGTGCCAGAGAGGGTCAAGAGAACCCTTAAACCCAAAGCTCAAGACTCAGGACAATTCCTCTTGCCTGATGTCCTGGTCTGTGTGCTTTCTATTTAACCTGTACCAGCGACAGATTCTCTTTTGAGCCACAGTGTATTAGTTAACATGAGCCATGCTGCTCATACCTGCACTCAGCTGTCACAAAGAAGTGCAATGACACTTACCTGTCAGATATGGGCTGCTGATCTGCTTGAGGTCATAGCAGTGGCAACGTTTCTGCCATGCTAGACCAAACTCTCAGAAGCACTGAGAGACTTCGCTCCAGGCACTGGTTTGACCTTAACTAATCACCTGGTTTTCTGTGTGTCTTGGGTTCAGATATTACACGACAGGTTTTGAAGTGTTCTTTCGACATCCTTCATGATTTTTCAGTGGTTTTTATGCAAGTCTGAAGTCCTCCCATTTGTGATCCTTGTCCTAGCAACTCTGAGCACTACTTGTGTTTGAGTGACATCTTCTGGATAAGGTTGCCGTTGGAAGGAATAATAAATACACCCCATCTTCTAGCCTTCTTTGTGCTTATTTCTGATCCGTTTTGGAAAAAAGCTTGCATGTAGCCAGTTCCAGAGATTAGTGTCCTAGCTGAAATTCAGCAATGGGTTTGAGGCTCCAGAGTGAAAAAATGAAAATGGATTTGATTAAAAATGTAAACAGAAACCGCTTACATGCTGTTTCACATATGGATGCAATGAGATCTTTTGTCTTGCACTTGGATAAATACTTCTTTAATTGCACGTAGACATTTCTCTATTTTTCCTGTTAGAACAGGTCTGTACTGTTTCCTGTTGACTAGAGTAATTAGAAGAAAAGAAAAGCTTTTCTTGGCCAGACCAAAGACATTTATAACCAAGTTTCCTGCCTTCAGCAGCAGATGCCTAGAGGAGAAAATAAGGTCAAGGTAAGCCAGGAGCAACAATTTCCAAAACACATTTTTAGGCACAGGCAGAAATGCCATGGGGGAGCTTTCAGCCAGAGGTGGTGACTTGTATAGAATAGGTTGTGATGGATTTTAATTTGATGAAATTTTCCAGGTCCTATTGTAAGCCCCAAGAAACTTTATCATCCATAACGTTGTTCAACAAGTTTATCATCTTTTCTCCATGCTGTGTGGCAGTCAAGCTCTTAACCTTGGTTTTGTTTTGAACTTGGGACTCACTAGCATCACTTGATGCCCCATTTACTTGTATTGGAAAGGATGTAAAATATCCCTACTTGTTTCTTCTGTGACACCTGCAATTTTATAGACAACACAGTTGTGTGGGGATTGGGTATTCTTTTGTTAGACTGGAGAGTCTTAGTGACTTTAGCTATTGCTCACCTGAAAACAGCTCCATGCATCTGCTGACCTAAGAAACTTATCCATTTTTCCTTTACCATCGCTAAGACAGGAGAAATTTCTACAGCACTCATGGTATAGAGATACCCAAGGTCCCAGCTTTACTCTGTATTTGTATCTTGTTCCAAGTGACTCCTTCTCCTTCTCCTTCTCCTTCTCCTTCTCCTTCTCCTTCTCCTTCTCCTTCTCCTTCTCCTCCTCCTTTCTCCTTCTTCTTCTTCTCCTTCTTCTCCTCCTTTCTCCTTCTTCTTCTTCTCCTTCTTCTCCTCCTTTCTCCTTCTTCTCCTCCTTTCTCCTTCTTCTTCTTCTCCTTCTTCTCCTTTCTCCTTCTCCTCCTGTGAAGTCTGACTCTTCTCTGTAAATGACCCTGTTCAGTTCTGCCTTCTGTTTTCAGTCCTCTAACAAGCTGTCAATCTGTGTGAGACCATTTCCATTCACCAGCAGGGCACCAGAGTCTCTCAAGAACCTATGGAGACTTTGAGAAAGCTTTTTGGAAAAACAGGGCGCTGTCCCAGGAATGTTCTTGGGACAACAAGGTCTGGGCTGAGTGACAATAAATGAGCGTAGCTTCCTTTTGCAAAACCCAGCCTGGGTCTTCTCCAAACTGCTGCAGTGACCCATGAGCTCAGCAGTGCTCTTCTTCACAGCACTGAACATTGACATTGTCAGTTGGGAATCCCTGGTGTGCAGTGGCCTAACCTCCCTGGCACCTCTTAGGAATATTGTCATCACATTTCTACTTTCCCCTTCCCTCTGATGCTAGGTGAGAGGGAGCACACCATTGACAGCACTTTAGCTGTTTTACCTTGGAGCTGTTTGAGAACTCCTGAGTGAACACAATTCGGTCCTGTCCTTTTGTTGCTGCTTGTTCCGTCCATTTACCTCCCCTCTTCTTTGTCCAGTATTCCCTAATCTTTCTGCCAGTTCTGCATTTGGAAAAAGATCCTTTGTGTTTTCTACTAAAAAATGGGGGGATGGACAAGAGAGAGCAGGTTCAGCACCAGAACTTCTTAAGCTACTTACTGGTAACTGTAGACGCGCAGAGATTCACTTAGGCATTTGACCATGGTTTATTTTCCTTAGGAAATTCTGTCACATGTGGGTCACCTTCATATCTTTTAGATGTTAACCTTAATGTGTTCAAAAAGGTATTGGTTTGGGTTTTTTAAATATACTTTACAAGTTGTTCCTTGCACATTTTTGGCCTGTATACTACCAGAGTTTGCAATCCTCATTAGAAGGATACCATGGGCTGTTTGTTCGTTCAGAAGGATATTTTCTTGCTTTTAGTAATATCTTTACCTTGGCACACAGCTATGCTGATTTCCTTTCAATGTTCCTCATTTTCTTCTATCATTTTGTGATTTTTGGTTTACTCTGTGCTCCCTAAGTGGCCAATCTAAATTGTCTCAATGCCCCTCTAAAGATTTAACGCAGTTACGCCTTCTACCTTGTTTTCTTAACAAAATTTCCTCTTTGGGTGAATGTCCGAATACTAATCCTGTAGATTTAGCAAAATAAGATAGACCAGTATTGCCTTTTGTCTGTGGTTTTGATTTTAACTCTTCCACTGATCTCCTTGCCACCTTGGAAAGTTGCATGTGTCTCCAAATATAAATTTAGCCTTGCTTTTATCTACTTCTGTAACTCTCTTTGAGAGAGTGCCGGAATAATACTTCAGTGCACCAGATGTCTGTGCTGGACTGTTTCAAGAGGAACTGAGCACTGACCACAGACTTCTATCATGGTTCATGGGAAAGCTCTCATTTTTACGAGATCCAACACTGGACCAACTTTCAAGCACTTCGAAAACCTCTCATATTCAAAGTGTCTGAAGTACCTCTTGTACTGATCCTATCATTTGTCAGTCCCTAAACATATTTTGAAAACTTATTTGACCAAACTCTATTGGAGCAGTTTCTCCCCTTCTACTGCCATCCTCCCAGCATTCCCATCTGCCCTTTGCATGCTTTTTCCCAGATAACCCATTTTGCAATGGGGGCCTTCTGGAGCAGTCGTGCCTCCAAAATATTTTAATTACCAGCAACTCAACACGTGGAAAGGAAGCACCCAAGCTGCTGTTGATCTGCCTTCAGCAAGGTTAAAATAGCATTCAGAGAAGAAAAACATCAATGTTGTTGCTCACAAGCAAGTTGAGAGTAAGCTTGGATCTGAATCCACAGAACATTAGGAGGCTTCACCTCACAGGGAAGGCAAGGTGGGTCACTGTCAAGCGCTCGGCCATTTTGCACTGCAAGTGAGCCTGGGTACTTGTAATGAAATACAGAACATAGTGTACATCCACAACACCATCAGCTGGGAGAAAATTGTTCACACCAAAATGACTCTCCTCTTCAGTGGGAGGGAAAAAGAAATGTCTGCTGACATAAGAAAGGCAATTAATTTTGATACTGGGAAAGGAGTTGCTAAAACCAAGTTTCCAATACTGCCTGTCAGAAAAGCTCAGGGTGGGCAGTGGTTGAATAGAGATGAAGGAGTTTTATCTAAGTTTTACAAGATTTATCATTATTTTCACTTTCTGCAAGGTTTTGTTTGCAGGCAATGTTGGGAGTATAGACACACATCTATTAGGTCTTAGTATTTTCCTTGCCCCGACAGGACTCAGTTGCAATGCAAAGAAGGTTGTTCCAGTCCAGATCACGCTGAGTAACTGTCTACATAAAGTCAAACCTGCATTTTCTTCCCACCTGTGCCACTAATGAACATCACTGAGGTCACAAGAACCAGCAGGCTAAGCCTGGACAAAGGCTGACATGAGGGCAGAAGATGTTCAAGCCTCAAGAAGCTCTACATTTTATACCACCTGGCACACTGCTAAACATCTGCCTGCCAACATCTGGAGCTGTGTCACCAGTTTTCCAGCTGGTTGCAGCACCGAAAAGAGAAATCACTATGCTCCTTCGAGCAGCGGCTGCTAAAGGTATTGTGCAGATGCTACAGCTTGTTGAACTCAAGGTCCAACCATCTCATCCCTACCATAATGAAATCTGGCAACTTCTGCCACTCTCTCTCAGGGACACAGAGTACGCCACCTAGAAGGTTTCTCTATAAAAGTCCTGTAACTTGATAAGCTTCTGGTAGAAGAATTTAATGATTTTCTTTTGGGAAGATGGATGTCTGCTCTGCAGGTGGCTCAGCACCGCTTCCTTCCAGATGCCATGAGCGCCTGCCAGAGCTCTCACTTTTCTGAAGCCTGATAGTGACATTTCAAATTTAATCATACTTTAAAACCTCAGTAGGAGCCAATTTCATATTTCATCTAAATAGAGCTAAATAAATAGGCTTGCATCACAGGTGAACTTGCCCTGATCTATTTCTTGCCTTTCAGATGTCAAAAAAAAGAGTCCCAGAAGTTTTGAAATGGAACTTGAAGAATACATCACACTTCTGCTGTGACATGTGAATGTCTTGTTAGTCAGAGATCAACACCTGACCTTTTTTTCCAACATCGGTGGTGTTAGGTGGGAAGTCTACAACAGCATTTCCATTGATCTTGTTCAGTATTTTAGCACTGTAACAGTTCCACTCACAAGCTCTCTGTGGCATAGCAGGCTGCTTCGTGGAGGTTGGGATTGCTATTGCCTGCTTGCTCCATCCCTGTCTTCACAAAAAGAGACTGTGGAGTATTAGGTCAAGTAGACAACCCACTTGTAGGGCACTTTTGCAATGTTTTCTAATACTTTATTAGCTTGTTGAAATCTGATAGCCTAATATTGAACAATGTGGTTCCTACCATTTTTCAGCTGAGGATTTCTGTATAACTTACTTAAGGGTTGTTTTTTCCTTGTTTGATTCCACCCTCAGTTTCAAAGTCCTTTTCATGGGCACCAGGCAACCCTCTAAATCTCAGCACAGGTCATGCCTTTTGATCTATGTCTCTAATGCTGTGTGACAAAGGATTATTTCCCATCTGGGCAGTATTCCTCACAAAAAGCCCCAGACATCAGTGCAAGTGCTTTTTTCAGCTAGGTAGGGGAGATGGTTTCATGGTCGTTAATACAGTAGGTGTGCACTAAGCAACAGCTAAGGAATTCATCCTCTGCCCTTCCCATATATGATGAACACTTGTGTCATAATCCCATTTTTTTTACTGTCTTGTCTCTTTGGTGTATTTGCTCTTTACCTGGGGGCTGCCATAACTAGGTTACCACAGTAACTCACAAGGGAAGCTGCAGTGGAGATTCCAAGGCCTGCAGTGATTTAAACTGTACTGGGTTAGAGACGTTATGGTTAGTTTCCATCAGTGCGTTTCAGTGCTTTATCAGATAAGGTGCAAGAATCTGCACTGAAGAAACCCAAAACCGTTTTAGATGCTGACCTTAAAACAAGACTATTAGCTATAACCATATAGATAATACAGAATGATGCAACATCCAAATGGACTATGACTTTTGTATAGGTACTCAAGCACCTTTAAATTTTTTGTCAGGAATCTCTGAATCATGTCATAAGCTGTTGGTTTGGGTTTTTTCTAATTAAACATTATTGTGCATGCATAATTAGCATTATATATGTGTACATATACAGGTATTTATATAGCATATTTAAACATAATACTAAATAATCAGTTAATAATACTACTACATAGTTACACTTGTAAATAGCATGTAAATTGTATATAAATGTGAATTGCATATGCCAGATTTTTTTATCCTTATCTGCAGTGAACTCCTGAAAAGCTGGTATTGAGTGAGTCAGACACTTAAATCTTTTGGTGTCATGAGTTAAAGAAAACAAAATAATGCTGTTTCTGCTTCTCTTTACAATGGGAAGTTCATTTAAAATGACTCCGTTTCACCAAGTCTCTGACATCCCAAACATTGTTTCAGCTCTGTTGTGTTTTTTTCTGAGGCTGTTGCAAATGTTTGAGGTCTGAAAGTCATTGCTACAATTGTGCCCCATATAAAAAAGTCCATTAAAGGAGCAATTCATGTTATTCTGAAAGATGTACAGTTTGAACTAATTACATCTGACAAGTTCTGCTGTTAGTAGTGATTTATTTCTCATGTTTTGACGTGGCAATTTTATCATTTATAAGCTGAAGTGCTAGTAGATTTTGAGGTGTCCAGAGCCTGTGTGCTTTTTGTCAAACAAATTGTTCTGTAAGAATGGCATTGCTGTGTGAGGGAAAGAGAAACTCATTAGTTTAGTCAAGATGTTTTCTGAGATTTGCATTTCAATTACATCGAGGCAAAGAGGTTTAAAATTAATGGACTTTTAGATGGCTTTTTTGACCATGGGTATGGAATCCAGAGGCACTGGACTCAGATCTGTCAAGATGTACTTACCAGTTTGAAGCTCCTCTCTCCACTGATTTAAAATGTGGATGCTGTCCAGGGAATGTGTGTAATCTATGGAAAAACGTGGGAGCTCCTGAAGGCTGTGAGAGGTGATGGAAAGCCTCATGTTAGGGGCATAATTGTCCCCACTGGCCATAGATGAAGTGACATGAACCTCCTTAATCTGAAGCTGTGGTTTCTCAGATGCCTTCCACTAATCTTACCCTAGGTATGGAAGTAGATCAAACCAGTTGCCTGGCTGGAGGCCTCACAATGTCTGTCTGTTAAAGTGCCTTCAGATTAGCTCTGTAGCAGGGACACAAGGGCTTGGCTTTATGCATTTTGCTCTGTTTCTTACTCAGCCATGACAACCTACAAGCATGTGGCAGAGCGCTTGTTTTGCACTTGGAAAACCTGGGTTGTGGCTCCATCATAACCCTGGTTTCCCAGGTGAACGAGTGATTAGGTAAGATCAGGAGGAGCTGTGGGTGTGGTGCAGGAGGCAAGGTTTGCCAAGTCCAGAAAGGGAGCTGGCATTGGGGTATCTGTCTCTGCACTCAGCTGCTGCAGGATGACAGCCGCAAGCCCCATCCCTACCTGCAAGATTACTGAAGTGGTGGCTGAAAACAGAAATGTCCATCACGGCTGTGAAGCACAAATGGATTACGTTTTGTCAGTAAGTTACAGGGTGAAGGCTCAGGTACTTGGTGTGAAGCCGTTTGTACTCCTGTTTGATTTTTCTTTTAGCAGGAAGAAAAATATATCGTGAAATAATATATAAATGTCAATGCTATCATAATAACATCCACGATTCTGTAGGAATTGCTCTTTGTAGTGAAAGCCCTCCTTAGCACGTGAAATATTTTATGAGTACCTTGAATGAAATGAGCTGAGTGTCTGCCAGGTTATAGACATTTCCATTGCTCTGAATTTCAATGATATTTCAGGGAAAGGAAAAAGATCAAAACTTCATGCATATTTTAGAGGAGAAATTTGGGTCATCCTGCACAGATGTTGAATTTTATTCTTTTTTACCCTGAGAGAGCAGAGCACTGCGCTCATCCCCATGGGAGGAACAGCTTCCTGCCCTTCACCATCCCTCTGTATCTTCTGCCTCACCAAAGGGGTCAAAAATTCAGTGAGGGAGAAGCGTTGTTCGCTATAAAATCGTGTATGTGTTATGCATACAGGTGACAAGCTGCTTCTGTTTCCTTCTCCAAACTCCCCCCTGGAAACAAAAAGAGAAGGCAGTGTGTCCTCATGGCCAGGTACACTGTCTCCTGGAGAGCAGTGCTGGTGTGGTCAGGGACCTGTGCTCTGCCCCTCAGCCCAAGGAGGGCAGGAAGGCTGGGACAAAAAAGGGGAGAGCAAAGCAGCATGAGCAGAAGCTATGCAAGCCCTCAGGGGGGGTGCCCAGCTCCTGCCCTCCCCAGGATCACCTATGTGGCTCTCTTTCTAAATCTTTGTCTTCAGGATTTTAATGGAAGAGAGATTTAACCCTTCCAGGCATAGAAGCGACCCCTTTCATTTGCTTCCCTGCACATCTTGCTTTGGAGAGCAGGTTTATAAATAGCCTACTGTAATTAAATGTGGATTTTTTTTCAGTATGGCTGAGTAATACAGGTCCCTGCAAAAAGCGTTGTGGGACAGGGGGTGGGACGGATGGATGGTGATTAATGCCAAACATCTCTAGTAGCTCCTGTACTTCCTTACAGAGAACTGAGATGTGACCATTCTCCTCTACACAAGAACCTCAGTTTTGGTAAAATGTGTAAACCTCTTGTGTCTCCCATCTCCAGCCAAGAGAAATCCCCAGCAGCAGCAGGGCAGGTTTCCTTAAGTGCTGATTTGGCGTCACTGTGAAGAAGCTGTAGTTGTGTGTCTCCCCGCTGTGCAAGCCACTGCCAAACATCAGTGGGAGGCTGGGAGCGGCACAGGGTTCTGGCCTCCTGCACCCATGTTTGCCATCAGGGGAAACTGTTCTGCAGCTGTAGTTATGGAGATGAATTAGGACCCAAAGATGGGTTTAAACACTTTTTTTTCTTGTCTTTGCAGGAGAAACAGCACAGCCAATGGAGGAATCCAGTTCCTTGCTACATTAATAATGTAGCTGATGCGCCCATTGCTAGAGTAAGTGTTGTTGGTAATTAAAGAGTGACTGGTGATAAATCACTAATAAAGACAAATGTTCATCCAAGACAAATGGTAATCCAAGCTCTCCTTTTCTCGCTGTAGGGTCCAGGCATCTGAACAGTTCTGTTGGGTATTCAGGGAAAATTACAGAGCAGAAATGAAGCCTGAAGGCTGCAGAAAGAATCTTACTATTATTATTATTATTCTTCCCAAAGATGTGTCTACAGCCATGTCTGTGCTGCCAATGAAACGAAGACCAGAAATCCATCTCTGCTCCTGAGGGCTGTACTGCTGAATGTGCCTATGCTGTTCAGGGTTCACCCCTGTTGATGCTATGAAACGGAGCTTGGGAGTAAAGCCAGCAGCTGAACCAAATGGCTGAGCCTTGCTCCTTTTTTGCATAGTAGTATGCTTAGTGCTGCCAGCATTAGAATAGTTGCTGAGTCTTAAAGACTTCATAGTAATTTCTCCTGTTTTTCTTTTACAATAGCTTGCTATTTCACTCACAGAATAAGTTTTCTTCTTCCTGTTCAGTATTTGCATGCCCTTATCATTGTAACTAGTGATGGATAGTACAAGCGTAGCCCATGCTGAGGACAGACTCCTCACTGGGCAGCCCAGCAATGAGCACCATCACTTATGTGAACCAAAAGCATTCAGAAGTAAACCTCTGAAGATTCAGGCCATCACTATACTAGCCAGTAAGTCTTTCTGTAGTTGTGCTCCTCAAGGCTGTCCCTTTGTAAAGGAGAGTCTGTTACTTGAATGGAGCCCATGTTGTTTTCAGCCAGAGACAAATGGATGTTTTTACAATGGACTATGACAGTCAAGTGTATGGAAGAGCAATTGATGGGACAAGAAAAAGGTGCAGGCAAGCAGGATGCACAGAAATTTAAGTCAGGATTGGCTTCAACCTTTGCTTTGGTTTGTGCAAGATACGGGCAACAAGAGCTCTCCCAGGTCCCTTCCACTCTTTGGCTCAAGCCAAACTGAGTAAAGTATCCCTTCTGCTGTCCCCTTAGATCCTGCAGCACCCTAGAGGCAGTGAACATGCTGAAGTGCACACCCAGTGCACGAGGTATAACCAAGGAAGATCCACAGGAGGTGAGACACTGGATGTGCACTCAAGCTTTGCTGAATTCCTTCATATGGCAAGGGTGACAAACGAGAGGGTTGTTAACACTTAGGAAAAGCTTTGTAAGTGATAATGGAAACCTTTGAGTCAAGGCTGTGAATATTTTTACTGCAGCTGTTGGAGTAAGAGGAGCCGTGCCAGTTGCGTGTACCTTGGGACAAGCCCCTATTGAACATGGTGCTTCTGTGCAGCAAGGCCTCACCTTCATCTGGGAGCACTTGCTTCAGGTGCATCAGCAGCCAGTTACATGGGGAGTGTAGGAAATGTAGGTTATAGCAGGAAAATTATTCCTTTGCCACAGCTAAAGACTGATCCCTAAAATGGGGTTAGATATGCAGGTAGAAGGACCTCCTAAGATCCCATGCTGCTGACACTCAGGTGCAAAGCAAGGGAACAAAGTCAACTGTTATTTTCTTTATAATCTGAAAGAAAGTAAGAGCACTATAAATACACCACTTGCAATCGATGCAATCTAGAGTTGCACTTAAACTAATCCTGTACATTTTGTTCTGTATGTTTTGTCCTCAACAGCGCTGCAAATCTCTGTTTGCTTGTGAAACTACATTATTTCTGTAATTCCAGTGTTTCTTCTCCTGGTTGGAAATGAGAGTGTAATCTGTGGCTGTTTGTCAAGGGATCAAACAGCTGTGCCTGAGCTTTTGAAGTTTTTCATAATATTTTTGAGCTCATTTTCCATTTAACATTGCACATACACAGCCTGAAGCACTGACAGGCTGCTGAACATATGAGCATGGGTCTTTCAATTACGAGAATTAAATCATGGACTAATGCTGATGTGCAACAGCCATCACTACCATGGTGGTGCTCACCATTCTGGTCCAGGCCTGAAGCGGTGAGTAGCACTGGGAGATGCCAGAAGGGGGGCTACCAGCACTGCAAAATGGGAGTGAAAAGGCCAGGGACCAGGCAGGAAGCGGTGCTTGGAGCTGCTGCTGTGTAAATTCAGGGCCAGAGAGACTGAAATAAAGAACAGCAAAGGAGGCGTCAGCTGCCTGCAGCTCTCCACACAGCCCTGCAATGTTTAATGCGGCTCTCCCGTGGCACTCACTTCCCAAGGGATCACTTCCCAAAAAAGCCAGATGCCTGAGTGATGCGCTAGCTTTTTCCACTGTCTTGGTCATCCATCTGCAAGCATGTGAGGCAGCAACGCTGCTGCAACGCACAGGCACAGGGTGACAATCTCCAAACCATGGCCAGCAGAACCTAGCATGGGGAATCCAGCAAACCCAGGGAATCCAGCAATTAACAAGTTGATCTGGTACTTGATGAAACAAAACTTGCTTTCTGTGCTAGCTCTACAGAAGGAGAGAAAGAGTCTGGGTCTTCCTGCAGTAGTACCTGTGGATCCAGGGAAATCATGCTGTACGTAAATGAAATTATAACTTTTTGGCTGAATTTGATTCTCTGGGTACTAGTCAGTAAGCTTTTAAAAGCTTGGGCTTTTGGGGTTGGTTTTCTTTTCTTTCCTTTTTCCTCTTGGAAATGGATTTAGTTTTGTGCAGCTCAACTAATCTCAGTTCTGGGAACAACACAGTATTCCTGAGTTACTGACTGCCATGGAGCGGGATGGGATTCAAGACAGAGGATGCAGTGTCCCAGTTTTGTGGGTACACTGAAAACCACTCATTATTTTAGCATGCAATCTCACATACACGGTCTCATGTGTGAATGCTGATTAGAGGAGATTCTGTTCAGTTCTTGTGGAAATTGTCATTCAGAGGTGTCAAGGGGCTTGCCAAAGGAGCCCGTGTAATCTCCGCTTGACACACACATACACAGAAGCACTGAGACGAGCAACTTGCCCAGAGCTGTCCAGCTCACTCCAAACCGAACAGGGAGCACCACATTTGGGCATTTTGTGCCTATTTTCCAGGCCATGGTGCCTCTGAAATACGCTTCAAGCATGCCACAGGTACAAGGGTGAAGTCTCCATTTGTGTGAAGAAGAAACAAATTCTTTGCTCTGCACTGAAACAATCCAAAATGCTTTTAGAAGTCAGATTTAGAATGTCTAAGTGCAGGGCTAATTAACTTCTTTTTATTAGAAGGTCAGTTTATGTAATAATTAAACAGAACCTGTGTTGTGTTTTGCATTAATGTGCATATAAATAAAAGTACTATGGTGCTGTGAGATTTTTGGGAATTGTTTCTGGACATCTGTGAGCAGCCCTAAACCTAACACACAGACAATGTCACTGCTGCTGCTCCTGACTGCCTCCCTGTGAAACCATCTTTTATCTCCATTTCAACCAGTTGATACTGAATGGCCACAGAAATGGTTTGTCTCCAGACACCCACAGCAGAGCTAAGCTTTGATTTCTTGCCTCCGGTGCAACCCATCTATCACTGAGTGAAGGCCTCTCCCTATCCCTTTTCTTCTGCTGTGGACCTCCCAGCTCCTCTACTCTTGCTGCTCTGTGTTTGGGTGTACATCCTGACTCCCCATTCCTTACCACACAGTGCGAGGAACTTCTCTCAGACTGCTGTAGGTGACCATGGAGAAATCTTAGGCTAAACACTAACAGCATACAAATAATGCAAGCCCTGCAGAGAACCAAGCTGCAAAGTGGGCTCTGGGTACATATACGCGCATAGATGACCTTCTCAATTATGTTCAAGTTATAGCCCAAACATCAGCCTATATATGGGGCTGTAAATGGCAGCAAGGACACAAGACTGCTTTCAGCAGGACACAAATCATTTCCTTCTTTCAAACCCACACCAGCCCTGCTGATGGATGCACTACACCGGGTCCCCTTCCCAGAGGGAAACAACAGTAGCATTGTGGTTTTTTTGACAATTAAGAAAAGTCCTCAGTTAAAATTGCTGATTTCTCTTTGGCAGAGAAAGCATTTCTGCTTTGCACTCCAGAGCTGCTGTAGAGTTTAATTCCCAAATGAGGTGTTTTAAGGCCAAAGTCTCATTTTGTTTACACAGGCGGGGATCAGTGATGAGCCTTGAGAAGGTCAATGCAAAGTTTAGCCAATGACTTGGGGTTAATTTTCTTAAAAAAGGATCAGTTTTGTATTTATTCTTACATTCCCAATATATTTTGGAGTCAGGCTGCACACACTCAGTTTTAAGCTGCTTGGGACCCCCATGCTGTTAGGTGCTTTCTCAGCCCTTTGGGGTAGTTTGTGTGCTGACCTTCATAGCCACTGCAGCTGCACTTTGGGGAATATTTGGGACTTTCTGAAAATGTCAGCACTTTCAGAAAAGTTTTCTCTTTAAATTGGTGCAGATCTAGCTGCTTTCTGCTCCTCTTACCTCCAAGACACAGATGGATGTCTGAGAGCTGGGACTGAGCAGATCATCTCTTTTGTCTAAATGACTTCCACGCCATGTCGGGCCATGCCCAGCTCCAGGAAGGCCGTTAACCGGCCCTGCATGACTGGTTTCACCAGTGCACACAATTTGAGCTGCCTCCATGCTCATAGCCAGCTGGGCAGCAGCAAACCTGGGCTCTGAAGCTGGCACTGGTCAGGAGCAGGATACACTCACTCACTGGCTTTTCATGGCAGTAATTAATTTTTATGAATGAGGGCAAGGGAAAGGCTGTTAGAAACAGATTGATTAGAATTGGCTTTTAATTAAAATTTTCAAACCATAATTTAAACTTTAAAAATCCTATTACTTATCTTTGCAATTTCACAGGCACTGAGGCAGTGGGCAATAATGTAACTAATGATCTGATTGTCACTGGCTTGTATAATGAAGCATGTCTGGGGGCTGATCAGATTATGACATCAATCAAACCCCTTTGCAGCATTCCCTCCTACCGCAGAGCTCCCTGCAGGGCTGTGTTTGCCTGCACCAGCTCTCTCCCAGCTGTAACCTTTATTTTCTCTCCCCAGAGCTCCTATGAGGGGGGGAAAAGGCAGGCTGCAAACGATGTCCTTTTGGTCATTGCTATGATGCTTCAGACATTATTTTTCTGGGAGGTGGCTGTTTAGTAGCTTTAAGCTGCCAGTAAATTATATTTCTCATACCAGTTACCGACCTAAGAAGGGTCCAGAAACAGGGTACAGCTCTGACATGAAGAGGACAAGGTGTTGTCTGGATTAATGGAAGGGTGATGGTCACCAACATGCTGTGGCACAGCTGAGCTCCTAGAAGAGAAAGCTTGGTTTGAAAATTCCATGGGAGCTTTCAAGTGGCTGAACTGAATGAAGATTTGGGTGGGTGTGCTGGAGGCTCGAGCTCCACCAGGGTGCCTGTGTGGGACCTGTGCGGACTGGAGCAGCATGCAAGTGTCATGCTCTGAAGCCTGCCTCACAGCTAGGGTTTGTGTGCAGTGCGAGAGAGGGTCTTCAACAGCTCATTCTGTCCTGCTGCATGGCTGCCTCACAGCTCCAAACTTGCCACAGGCACCAGCATTGCTTTTGGGACACCTTAAAACACCAGGCTCAAAGGTACCAACACAAGACCAGCTTCTTGAACAGCTCAAATGTCTGCACACTGGGGAAAGACAGTTCATCTGGAAAAGTTCAAGTCATCACTCACTCTGATCACTGGGTTCCCCCCAGGTTAACTGCGAATGAATTTGGCATTGTCTGATTTAGCCACCATGAGATCAAAAATAGCAGGAGGTTAGAAAATACATCAGTCCATTAAGTCCCGTTGTTCGAACTGCCTTAGAAAGGCATATTGACTTGCTCTTGTGAACAGACACGTCTAAGCAAACAGCCCCAAGCCCAGTTGTAATGCACCTGATCCCTGTGCTTAGAAACATAAATCCAAACTTTAAAAGAAAGTCTGAAAGTGATTGCAGAGTCCTGTGAAATAATTTGGTAAATTAATGGAAGTGGATATGATTACAGATGAGTCCTTGCTCCAATTACTGCATTAGCTTAAAGGTCTCAGCCAAATCGTTTTCTGCAATATGCCTGCTCCACAACAGGCCCCAAATACCAGCCATGAAAAAAAGAATGGCAATTAATTTGTCATCAAAGATCATTAGCAAAGAAAATATTTTAACCTGTTCAAATGTAATTACTAAAGAGAGGATTTTTTTCCCTAATAGTAAATCATTACAATTGATAAGCATAAAGAACTGTTGCCTCAGCAGAGAAAGTGGTCGGTTGCAGATGCCGGCATTTTGAACTACTTTCCTCTGCTGGGTCAGTACAACAGCTTTGGGAACAAGTAAATGGCTATTGTGGCCTCACACTCTGTCTCCTCCAGTGTGTTTTAACACAGGAGGGATAAGGTTTAAGCCTTCTGTGACTGAGGCAACTGGCTGCAGCACCTGTCTCACAGCTAGCCCACATCTTTAAAGAGCTGCATCTCGCTGGTGCTGGAAAGGGCAAGTCAGGTTCTTGAGAAACCAGGAAAATCCGGCTCCTGGCTCAGCCCACTCTGGAGGGCCGTGACTGGAGCCATCTGATCCCCAGAGAAGTTGCTCAGCCCTGGGAGCCTGGGCCATCAGGAACCAGCCTGACACTGGGCCAGGGTATGGCTGGGCCCTCACCCTGATACCAGCTAACAGCGCAGCAGGGCTCTGCAGTACCCTTTGTTTTGGCACCTGGGGCCACCACAAAGCTCAATACAACACATTTGGTCTGGGGGGGAAGGGGGTGGCATCTCTGGGCAACCAGGAACTACCTGTATTCTCAGTTTTAATGTAAGGGAGACAAGCTTTTTTGATTCTGTTTGGTTCCCCCTTGAGGAGTTTTCAGTTAGAGAAGTCTCTTACCACAACCTCCAGCATTACAATTCACTTGATCAGCAATAGATAAAATTTTTCTCAACCAGAACATGACAACGGTTTCCTTTTGCCTTCCTCCAGGCAAATGCTTTCACAGGTACATACACCAGTAAATCGGTTTTCTTATCTATTAATACCTCTGGGTTGCATTCTTCAGGGGGGCTGCCAAACTGCTCATGAAAGAGCCATGAAGCATTAGCTGAAGCTATCAGGTTCCTCACAAACTGAGCAGGCTTCAACTCCAGGACTTGAGGCATGCCTATACCTCTATGGAATTCACACCTGTACACCAAGAAAAGAAAAAGAAAAGCAGCATCTGCTCCCAAAGGGGGCTTAACTCACACTAAGTAGGGAGAGAAATATGCATGTACCAAAGTGCAATTAAACGTCATTGGTAATAGTATACGCTTTCCCTTGCCACTTGGCCATTCTCCAAGTATACTGAACCCATTCATTTACAAAACAAATGACCCAGTGCTGTTAGCACATCCTGCAGTTGCTTAATTTACATAATGTAGGATATCTGCTGCAGATTTAGCTGTTGCAAGTTGTCCTCATTCAAGATGCTATGGTGTTACGTGCAGCGTTCATGCTCAACATTTCACTTTTATCCACATTTGGAGTTGTATTTTGTTTGTGGCAGAAAAGCAACACAGAACATTTTCTACCACTACTATTGTTAGCAGTGCTTTAATCATGATACTTTGAAACCTAAACCTGACTTTGGGCAGTTCACAAAAGGTCACCCTCAGAAATCTTACGGAAAGTTGGCATGTGTGCAACCCTTTACATATATTTATGCAGGGCACAGAATGTTTTTAATTGAGCTAGAAGCCCATCTTTCAATGTTCAGTCACAAGCCTGGAGAAAAGCAAGTGATCTCTACCATATATAATGCATTAGCTAATTAGAATGAACTTCTCCGTGTCTTTGAAAAGACGACATAGTGTCAGCTTTTGTGCTCTGCATGATGCAGTACAGATGGGGGCAAGGGGAACACCACTCTACACGCAAAGCTCCTTCAGCACTCAATGCTTCAAACTAGCTCTACACTCTCTCACAAGGAGCTGACAGAACAAACCATTCTGGGGTGACCCCACTTCACTTGGCACTTGTGAAGACTCCTGTCACATTGATTACAACCCCTAACCTTTGACTTTTCCTCAGACTGCACTAACTAACTTGACATGGAAGGGAAATCAATGTTGCTTGGTTGTGTTGGACTATATTGACCTGCAGTACTTCATGCAGCAGGGATTTGTGACTGCCTTAACTACAGCTCAGTCTGACCAGCCATCCGCTCGTGCTTTCTAACTGAAAAGTAATCATTAAAAACACATGTCCTTTCTGATTACCAGTTTTCTTCCTGGTACCAGGACCACTGCTGGCTTCAATTCACCATCCAATTTTATTTCTTGCCCTGTATGACTGGCTTTGAGGCTACCACATTATTCCAAAGCTGATGAATCTTTCAGCAACTTTGCTTTTGTAACACTTCTACTTACTATGCTGTGCCAAATTACTCTTTTAAAAACTCTTACCTGTAACATCTTCAATCAGCAACCAAAATGGGTAACAGGTACAACTCCCTATAAAAGCATCAGGGACTTTACAACGACCTCTGCTCTAAAATCCTTTCATTACACCAAAATAGTAGTTTTGCTACCAAGACTTTTTGAAGATATTTCACGATTACTTTCTTGTCTCCTGCCCTTAGTCCAGCTTTGGTCACTTCTGTCACATGCCAGCTATTGGGCAAATAAGAAACATGAAGAAATAAATTTTGTAACAAAATTTATTTTTGCTCTGTGGATACAAATCCCAAACATCAACAAACAAATTCCAGTGGAAAAATACCAGTCATTAACAATGAAAACTTTTATTATTATTTAATAAATAGAACTTTGGCATTCAAAATTCTAGCTGTAAACCCTACTTTAAAAAAAATTACAAAAAGAGGCAAGAACAACAAGCCTAAAGCTGAGCCAGCCAGTGGCTCCTTTACTTTTTACAATGAACACATTGTGATTAAGTCATGACAACTCTATTTACATATGAGGTATTCTGAGCGGTTCACAAATTGAACCCAATTTACAAAACTACCAGTCTTCAAGGACTGATCCAATACACATGTCAGCTGTGCTTTTAAAAGATAGCTCCAGATGCTCCTCCCCACTGAACTAATGATATACTGCAATTTCTACACACAAAATGAACACATTATGGTTGGAGTTTCCTGCTCACGCTGCATACTGCAACCAGCCTAACATTCAAAGTGTACACCTAGTACCCAGTTTAAGTACTTCTGTTTCTAGACATCATGCGAGAGTTCTTACTACAAAAGCTTATCGGCAGGTAAGAAGAAAACAAGGTGCAGTCATCAGCATCCTAATAACTTCTCTAAAGTTCAAGAGGAATATACACTTCAGGCAAAAAAAGGCACAAAGGTATGCAGCTGTGGAATTAATATTGCTAATAAGCTACGAGAATAAGTCATCCCTTTAGATAATGACCACTGATTTGTTTGCAGTCTAAGAATGCAGATTAGTTCAGATGATGTTTTTCCCACTCATGACAGAACTTCTCAGATCAATGAGAAGAGCCCAATTATAGTTCCAACTCCACCTGCATAACATCATTGATAAGGACAAGGAAAACTGGAGCACATTATGCCCATGCAGAGAGATTGCAGCTTGCCGTCACTGCCTGTGCTAGGACAGAAGGTCACAGAGGAAGGGGTTTGCTTCCTTTCCTTGTGCTCTTACCCTGCAAGAGAAATGCCAACCCTCCCCCGCTTCCATTTGAAATGAAAAGTGGGCAGCAAGGGCAAAAGAAGGAAACCTTTGTAAGTGAAATGGACGAAATTTCAGCTCTTGTAATGACTTCATGGCCACTGGCAGTTTTGAATGCTGGAGCATGAGTGCATGGTTACAGCAATCTCCACAATTTCACACAACAACCACACTACAAAGCTGCAGAGCAGGGGTGAGCAACATAAATCACATTTACACAACTGAGCTGCATTACTTCTATATAGTAAATACATAGCATCTCCTATAGCTTGTCCGAAGACAGTTACTTTCCAAGTCTTTTTCAAAGTACATTCTTGAATACAGTAGTTACTGTAAATATCTTTTAAAGGACTGTATAAATTCAATCTGAAACTATACAGAACATTACTGTACAAATTTGTGGACAGCCAGAACAGTACAGTATCTGTTCATGAGCAGTTGGTTTTCAGCCCTCGAGATTGTCTAATAGCTACAGCAAAAAGTTGTCATGACTAAATCTAAGCAATTCCAATGTTAACATTCGTTAATCAACTCTGTATTAAATATGCTGAATGAGACCACACACACTGTATTTTAACCAATTAAACAACCATGCATATCTTAGACAAAGCTTTTTGCATTTAGAAGCATCCATAAATTGATGCAGATATAATAATAGCTACTACTACAACAGGCCAAATTTTAAGAAATCAAAGAAAAATAGTGGATCACTGTAGACAGTCAATTGGTAGTCTGCATCTTTGGCTCATACATCCATCCTTTCTCTCCCTACTTTAATATGACTGAGGCAGATAAACTCAGGGTTTTTTAAAATCAAGTGCTTTAAAGTCAACATAAATATTACAGGGTCCATAATAAAAATATGACAGTGCAAGATCAGAGCACCATAATAAAAGTATTACAACTAAAATGGGTCCTCCTTTCTGAGGGACTTTCAACTAATACCTGAAGAGCATAAAAGCTCTTGAAGTGCTTTGCAAATCTAAAATTACTGATCTCAACTCCGCAGTACAGTATCACCATGTAAGTGGAAGAACAGTGGAGGCACACCATTCAAGTTACCAGCTTAAAAGTTCAAAGGGACTCAAAAAATCTCGTGCTCCTCCCTAACTGCTCTGTTAAACTCCTTGTTATTTCTACCAAATTTAGAAAAATATGTTGCCTGTTAATTTTTATAGGTACAACATTTCCATGTAAGGAAATAACATGCAACTTGGGTGTTGCCTCTCTCCCTAATACTTCTAGTTTATTCTCTGAAATGCTATTGTTGAATTCTGATATGAGACAGATACCATGAACTGGAGACTACTATTTCACTGCAGGGCCACCACCACCAATGAACTACACCTAAGGAATGAGCCAAGGCCCTAGTCACAAAAGCCAGTACTGTCAGAGGCACAGGAAACTGTGCAAGCCCATTTGTGCAAAGGAAGATCCTTGTTTTCAGTTTTGCACTAGTATAAAAGCACACCTTCAAACCTACAGAAAGAGCACAGAAATTTAAAATAAAATGGCCTGGGTTTCTTTTACCTTGAAGTAGACACACTAGGCAATTTCACTTGAGATTTCATCTAGATGCTGTTTTACTGCTCATAGGATCTGAACCAGTCACATTAATCTACCTGAAAAGACCATGTAGCAATAACATAAATAACAACACTTTTTTTCTTTTCCACAAATTAGTCCATGTTTCGGGATAGAGAAAACTGTCAATAAATAAGTCCATATAGCTAAAAAATCAAATCACTAAATTATAAAAAACAACATTAACAGTTCAACGACGAAAAGAAAGCAAAACATCACCAAGTTAAAACCGGTAGCTGCTCTACACTGCTATGCCTTTTTTTTCTATTAACACAAATACAATGTTCAGAAACTTGAAGATATTAACACTTTTTCCATAAAAATCTTGCCCTAGAATTTTCTTGGTTCTAATTGCTAAGCTTTCTAAGAGATTTCTGCCATTATCCACACTATGGGTCAGTTGACTGACTTGAACCTTAGCCATTTGAAACTTTCTTTTAATACCACATATGTAGCTAATACTCATACACAGTGTGATCTGAGAGTGGTTTTGCTCTTTGCAGGTATCTGTTTCCTTCAGTTAAATACTATTTTACACTACGCATAACTGTGCAGCTAACTTGCAGCAATGTTCCAGGAAATCAGAAGCCTTAATGTCATCTGTCTCAGAGGAGTGAAACAGCACTGCCAAGTGACACTCACTGAATAAACTATGGAACATGATCTTAATTTTTTTAAATATAATTGCTTCCTACATAAATGGATAAATAAAGAATTCCCAGACAATGTGGAAAATTTTGAAGTCCTCAGATAACCAAATACTTAATACCACTAAGTGGGAACATTCTGTCTTGAGCCCTAATTTTGCCAAATGCCAAACATCCGTTTTGTAGCTGTGGTAAAAAATGGTTTGAGATGGTTCACAATCACCTCAGAGGCCTTCAGGATGGAACACAGACCACCCACATTTTAAAACTGAGATGACCTAAGGGAAAAATAAGTACGGTACAAACACCAAAAAGCACAGTGGGTTTTTTCCCCAACAGCCACGTACTATGCTGTATTTTCATGCCTTCCAGCTTCTCTGGGTTTGTCACAGACTTCACATTATCAAAACTTCTTACAGCAATGTGAAAGTGCTTAAAACAATTTGAAAGCACTACATTTTATGGACTTTGTTTTCATAAAGGAATTAAAACTTGGTCTTCTTCTGCTTTTGGACAAACAAGCTAGACATCCATTACTAAAACCAACACCTTCACGGTATCAAATTTTTTATGCAACTTGAAGAGCAATTACATTTTGTAGTGCTCCAAGATTGTTCCAATTGCAATTCCTAGAGTGAAGTGCAGCTGCAGAAGACTGGCTTCCTCACATACAGCTATAGGTCCTTTGACACTCTCCTTTAATTTCAGAACACAGATAATCCTATACAAACCTTTGATGAAGGAAAGGACTGAGAGTAGCAGCAGCAGGGCTGTTTTGATGCTCTGATTCCAGAAATTAGGCGAACTAATAAAATGAACCCTTATGAAGGAAACAGAGCGTCCAACTGCATCATTCTTCACAGCTTGTTCCTACATTCAGTAGTTTGGAGAAAAGATTTCTTGTAGTTTGTACCACTCTGTTTAAACAATGACTCTTCCCTCCCCAGCAGATTCTGGAGATTAAATATGCACAGTCCTCAGACAGATGCACATGAGGCGTTATTTGCAGTCTTCCAATATGGCTCCTTAATAGAAATGCAAAGACCTGTCACACAGCAGCATTTAATAAGTCATTTGCTACTAGACAAAATGTTGTCATTGAGTGATGCAATTGTCCCCCATATCCTGAGCATAACGGTCCGACATTATAGTCCTTAATTCATCAATATCTTTTCGTAACTGACAAACATCCAAGAGCTTCTTTGAAAGGGTTTCTGTGCTGTGGTAACTTTCATTCTCTTCAGCTGAACAGCTCAGTGCTACGAGAAACAACACCCAAGGTTAAAGCTCTAGCAACCATACTCTGTGAACGCTTCAATTAGTCAGTCCCCTTTGACATAAGGGGTAGGCCACTTTAATTACATCAAGACAAATCGGGCTTTAGTACGATGAAAAGCCAACAAAACATGTTACCATATGAACTTGTAAGTCAATTCGGAGCCCATCAGTGCTCCTCTGAAAGACACACTTTTCTGAAGTCTAATGGATCTCAACAGCAGTGAAAAAAAATGGGTAGAACTGCCATTTCATAGAGATTTTGGAGGTTATTATGCCCGGTTAGAAAAGAGGGACAGGAGGGCTTGGGAAATGAGGCCATGTATGATGATGACAGTACTACAAACATGCTGCAGACTATTCATCCTGCTGGCTGACAATGGCTTCAGGGACTTTGAGATGGGCATATGCTGTACTCCCCAGCACTTTCAGAGGCTACAGTGCAGATGAATGAGTCTATGTGGTATATAGTAGCTCTTGTGGCAGAGGACACTGTACTTTCATTTCTACCTTGCTGATTGATTCACTGCTGAACTAGACCATCTGATTAATTCTAATCAACATTCAGAAACAATAGAATATGATATGTTCAGGTTAACACCATGTACTTGTCTATTAAGCTTGTTAAAAGAAAAGACCTAACAAAGTCACTATGCTGAAGCTTTGTCTGACTGGTGTGCTTCTCATTTCCTTGGTTAAGTTTAACAGCTTAGTAAGTGCTGTATACAAGATGTACCATTAATAGTACTGGAGATGAAGCTGCCTGGCACTAAACTTATCTAATACACAGACACACCTACCCCAAACTAGACATGAACATGTTCCAACAGTAGATGTATATTCCTACCATTTGACCCCAAAGGCCCACATGATATAGCCACAACAGGCCTCCTTACGCTTTACCTCACTTATAATGAGTTTATAGAGCAGAACGCATTTGACAAAAAAGCATCCATTAACCCTCAGGGTGACTGCAGTGTGTCTCAGAAGCGAGGGATGGACACCCAGCAACACACCATTCTTTTCTAGGGGGTGAACATATCCATGACTGGGCCATATGAACAGCCAGCTACCAGCAATCCTGACTTGGCAAGGACCTCTGTAGTCATATGCATTTAATGGCCCGGATGCCCTATAAGCCCAGCTTTTCTAGAGTGCTCCAGGCATACAGTTCACACCCAACTGCTTCAGTTGTATTAAAGGGGGACACTGGCCTGTCCAGCTGGCAAGTTCAAGTGCTACTCAGCTAAACTGCTATTCTTTTGTGTCAAAACACTATTAAGCATTGGAATGCCAACACCACTTACATCTGATTCCCAGCAGTAAGGAAAGGTTAGGCTCCTTGCCTTGAGCTCTCTGGGTAAGAATACTGCACAGTGCTTTCAAGTCAAACAAGCAATTGGACATTTCCTTGAACAACTGGTCTGCGATAGGCATCTTCTCAGATACTGGCTGTCTGGACTGCTCTATCTGCCGCATCTGCTCCTTCAGGCAGGCATTCTCTTCCATCAGTCTTTGGTTCTTCAAGTAAAAAAGTAAATGGGAAAAAGGGGAAAGTTAGTCTGCAGTGTAAGTTTCCTGTTCCAAACCACACAAAAAATAATTAAAAATATTTCATTTCCATGCCTGTAATCCGTATTTCTGTACCCCTCCAAAGAATGGCAGATAGACAGCTTTTACATGGCTATTTCATGTTACCATTGCTTAGTGGCCTTCATCCTTGAAATTGTCACTTCTTGAGGTTGCAAAGATACCTATTATACATCTGCATGGTAGACATTGCAGCACAGTTAAGTATGTAATTAAGCTCATAAAGCCCTACCATGGGATTTTATAACCATTCTACAAGGCACTTCCCAGCTGCTGTGGTAAGGGGTTGGGTTACTGGAGTTTTTACTTACTTCAGAGAGAGTTTTATTTAACTGCTCTATATTCCTTTCTTTTTCTTCAAGCTCATTTGTCATCTTCTGAATAATCAGCTTTTCTTGCTGAAGCTTCTCTTGCATAGACTAAAATGAATCAAAACACAGGTAATGATTTTAAATCTTCATATTTGTATTGGAGCTTTCCATGACTGACTTCCAGATCAGTCATAAGCAGCAACAAATGAACAAGCACTGCAATATGGCATCAACTGCTGTCAATTCCACAGTTTTCACCTGGAAAGCTGAAACTGAGAAATCATGAGATATTTCCAAAGTAGATTTTTCTGGGGGGTTAATTCAGCATGGCCACAGCTGTCTGCTGTTAAATGCACTCACATTTATTTCTCTAGTGGCTTTTAGATCAATACATATGTGTTTCAAGGTCACTTGGCAAAATTCGGAAAGAGGAATAGTCAAACCATCTTATCTGAATATTAATAACAATGAATTAGTGATTATATAAACTCCTGAGGCTTTAAAACAGAGACATCTTTTCAGCTTTCATGAAGAAAAGAAAATCCTCTTTTGTTGTTAATGTTATTGCTCACAAATCCAACGCTGTGCTAGCACAGTGCATATAAAGTGTCCTCTCTGTCTCTAGCTCAGCACATTGATATGCAAAACCTGTTGCCCAATCTCAATTATAAGATGCAAATCCCACCCCATCACACTCAAAATATAGCTGAAGCACTGGTAACAACAGTGCACACCTTGGCACAGTTTTGACTGTAACCTTCCAAAGAGTGAAACCATACACCACAATGAGGGGAGGAAAAGGAGCATTTCATAAACCAATGGCTCTCAATTTATAGAATGACACTGTCCCAGAAGAGTGTTTTTTGGTTTTTTTCCCCTTGAATATCTGTAGGAATAATCCTAAAAATTCTTTCAAAGCTGACAGCTCTCCCATGCAGAATTCTAGATAGTAGCTTAAATAAAATGCTATACAAAGATCAAAGTCACTCTTTAGAAAAAAGTATGTTTAAATTGCTGCACCATGACTCTGTAACTTTAATCAAAGACAGAAAAAACCCCAAGCTCCCCTCTTGACAGAACTACAAGAAACTTTGTCCATGTATGCTGGTTTGGGGCTCTTAGGAAAACTATTTAGCTTTGGAAAATAAGTGGAATTTATTCTTGCATGAGTTGTTCGTAAGATGTATAAAGAACAGAATTTTCAGGTACCAGTACTGGGGACTGTATTGTCTGCGTATAGGCCTGCTCTTTACCATGTTTGTGGCCTACAGAATGGATGAGAAGCCACGTAATTGACTTGCCAGCTGTAAGAATTAGAACTGCCAAGAGGCAAGAAAGGACCAATACAGAATGGAGTTTTTCACGGCCTTGCCACTTATGGGAGACCTGCAGCCTTGACAGAATTTCCCAACACATTCAATGCATTCACTGCTGCATCGCAAAAACAGCAAGAAAAAAAAGTACTTTCTTTTCCAGTTTACCAATGAGTATGACAACAGTGCTAAAATATACTCACTTAATACACACTAGCCACCCCTCTTTATTTTCATATAAATAATAAGAATCAGCAGGCAGAAGTCAGAAACAACTACTTGTTTTAAAAAAACACTTCCACACATTTGACCTGTTTCTCAGTTCATCCACACCGCGCCCCTCAAAAGGAAGAGCTGAAGTAATGTGCATCCTAAAGATAAGCTGTGTGAGAAAGCACAACTTCACACTCCAGCGGGAGGAAGGAGAGGAAGAAAGAAGGCCTAGAACCACGTCAAAGGAAACACCCTGGGCAGGGAGAGGGCAGGAAGTAGCTCTACTTCAGGCATTTCCTTTGTTGTCCTTGTAGATGAGCAGAACCTGCAAGTGGTGTTGAACAGTCTTCTTTAGTTTTTTAAAATTATCTACTGAGAAAAATGGCCATACTGGGTCAGACTGAAGGTCCCTCTAGCTCTGTCTGTGGCACCGAATGATTAGGAAGGAGAACAGGGCAACACAAGTGCCCAAAACGCCCTCCCAGCTTACAAGTATCCTCAAATTTTAAGTCTTTGATGAAGAGCATGTTCAGGGACACCCAGAGCCCCGGTTACAATCCATGCCTTAGTACTAGCACTTACACATTCTGTGTTCATGTCAACACCAGACATTACAGGTTTGACTGTGCAGCCTTCCTGAGGATGGGCTCAGGTGGGGAAGACAGGTTCAGAAATACTACCTCCTTTAGTGTATTTTCAGAACTACATCTGCTATTAAATTCACATCAGTTGCACAAACTACTCTAAGACCAAGAGGAGCATTCCGAATTATGTCCACATGTTCAGCTCATGAATTGCACTGTTTAACAGGAACTATTAGATGTGGAAATCAGTGTTTCTAAAAGATAGACCTAGCATCTATCGTTCTCTGCTACCCTCATCTAAAGCATATGTGCTTACCAGCCTGGCTGAGCTCACAGTGCTATGACTTCCCAGTTGCACACAGTATTACGAGTCCTTTGTAATTCACCCTTAATTTTTCCATATGCTTTCCAAAGTTACAGTTTGGTGGCACTACCCCTAGCCTGACACAGTTTGGGTTTATTGTGGCTGACAGGATTGACAGATGTACTTTGGGTAACACACACATCGCTTAATCTGACTTACTTCTACTGTCTTTTATTTTGTACCAGAAAATGTTAATTTTGTGATATTGAAATTAACCATGTAAATACAGGGGGTTTTTAAACACCACTGCAATCTATAGTTTTTCTTTTTCTGAAGATGTCCTATGTATGCAGCCACAATTATGACCAAATAGAAACTAGCATTGCTTCACACAGTGCTGTCTGAAACAGAATTTGTTTTCAGCTTGCAAGTTAAAAACAATGAACTAACATTCTCAGGCATAAGTTTATAATGTGGCAGAAGACGACAGGGAATAAAATGAGATCTGAGCTGAAGATAAATTGTACCTTTCTGCTGATACAGGATCTCAGTTTCTAATGACCTAATTTTCAGGGCTTCCCAAGGAATAAATGTGGAAGGCCAGGGAGATCAAGTACACAAAGAAGCTGCTGTAGTCTACAAGTAATTTGAGGGCTAACATCATTATCAAATCTTATTTTCTGTCCGTATACAAAATACCTCAGAAGAGGAAAAGTAAAAGAAAGTCCTGGGGAACAGAACACTATTCACAGACTGTCATAGCTATTCAGCATTTCTTAGTCTCAGCTCCCCAGAGTCACTTCAGACTAAGCACGCAACACAGCCAACTCTATAAATGTCACAAAGATCACCGGTCTCAAGATGAAGTTGACAGTTAGAAGAAGATCAGAAAGGTCAGAAAAAAATTTAGACTGGTAATAATACATTTAGGCAAGTTGTGCATATTTCTTAAAAACGTGTTTCTAATATGCATGCACATAGTATATACGTCAGTAATCTTAATCTTTGCATGTAACAGTCTTCTCCCTGAAAACGTCAGTTTGATAAATTGTCTTCTTCAAAACTAGAGAAGCTTAAATGATCGATTTTGCTTTTCAGTTAACTGGTATATGTTATGCTGCAACTTAAATTCCCCTACTACTTCTCTGCAAATGTATTTAATACACTAATTTCATCAAATAAAAATATGACTGCCGACAGGAATCAGGCCTGCTATTTACCTGCATGGTAGAGAATGGAAGCAATTTAGTTGCGGAAGACAACTTACTTTCAACAGCTACAAATAAGCAAACTTGGCTCAAGTGTGTAAACAAGAAAGCACATTCACTTAGTGAGCATTATGCAAGCTGTTTTGGGTATCTTCATTATTTGGATACTAGCTCCACAGAATGCTTCCCGCTTCAGAAGGAGAAGGCATTCAGCTGGTTGTTTACTACCATTTTGTTGTTCTTCCAAAGCTAACCTACACAGAGCCAAAGCAGAAGCACCTTCTTCATTCTCAAGGGACAATCCTGTGAAGGGCAAGGAAGCAAAAAGTATGAAGACAAATGCAAATCTAGAAGTATGCAGAAGCTAGAATTTACTGAATTTGGCTTCAGCATTTGCTGAAAACAGATATTTGGTGTTTTAAATGCTCAGCTTTTTCAAAAGCAAGTCATACCTTCTTCGCTATAACCTGTATAATGTTTCCTTTTCTCCACAACAAACACTGGTCACTAAGTAACTTTGAAGTCTCAGGAGCCCAATGTGTTAATCTGATCCACAGAGCTGCAATTGACTCCTAGCTGACAACCTCTGCTGTTTTGAAAAATCCTTGGCTCCAAGCTAGGTGCTCAAGATCCACCAAGATAGTTAAGATATGTGAGTGACTGATGTGTCAGAAACCAGTTGAACAGGGACTTTTTCAAATGACGTGTAATGCAAAGTGGTATCAGTTTAGAAAGGTACCTGCCTCTATTATGGGTCTCAACAGTGAAGCTCCTAATCAGTATCACCTTTTGTACTTTGGATCATCTGAACCCCAAAGCTGGGTAAGAGGCTTCACTATTAAGACAGTCCTTGTGCTTCAAACAAGCAGTTCTGATACAACATCCACTAGACCAGCAGAATAAGGATACTACACAGCAAGTGTTTTTCACACCAGAAGTGCTAAACCATACAAACATCAGTGCCCACCACATTATGAGCCTGTAAGAAAACGTCAATTACAGGCCATAAGATAAAGTTCTTGGAATTTCTACCTTTGCCTCCTATTTGGGAAGATACTTGATGAAATTCACACTTCAGTAATGATACCTTTACGAAATGGAAATGTACAAGAGTAAAAAACAGAATATACACTGTTCCTTACCTGCATGTCTAAAATCAGTCCAGCTATCTGATTTTGTTGATTGTCTATGACCTAGAATATAAAAGTGAGTAATGTAAAAGGCTGGAATCTCTAAATACTTTGTTTGTTTTTTGTTTAAATCAGCTTACAGGTATGTAGCTATAGATTTTAATGGAATATTTCAAAATGTAAATGACGAGAGAGTTAAACTCTGTCAGAACAGGAAATTCATGCAAAATAGACACAGTGAACAGGAACAGACATACCGAAAAGAAATCTGAACTAGCAACAGATGTGTAATTCTTTAGTGAGAAATTTATTTCCAAAGTAAAAAAAAAAAATAAAGAAATGCAGAACTCAAGGTTAAAGATGCCACTAACATCACTTGCAGACTAACCTTACTGGCTTTCTCATTCTTTTCTTTGAGACATTCATTCTCACTCTGAAGCTGTTTTGTGTCCAACATGGGAAGGCGAATACCATCTTCCAGGCATTTTTCTACTTTCTGTTGTAAGCTGTCATTCAACATGAAAGAAAAATTAAGTGTGCTGACAGAAATTATGACAGCTGTGAGTTCTAGTGAAAAATTAGACAGTTGCACCACCTTCCAACCAGAACTGTTAAACCACCCCTACCAGAATCCAGACTTACAGAAGAGCAAATCAACAGTGAATGAATGCTTGAAAAATCCTGAACTACTGAAGTGTCTGTGGCACTGTCAGGAACAGATTCATGCAGGAAAGGTTTTATGGGCCAGATTCTGTGCTACATCTCCCAAGAGGCACAGCTCCAGTAGTTCAGAGTAGGGAGAGAAGGCAGACAGGAGCAAAGAAACTTTGTGGTTTTCACGGCTGCTCCATGCTACTCTGGGAGGCAGACAGCACCAGCACAGACCAATGGAGCCTTCAAACCTCCCAAACTTACAGGTGCTTTAAAATCAGACTCTCTTAATGGGGCAGACACAACTCAAAGTGGAGTCCAGAATGTGATGTTGCACTGACTACTTACTGGTGGCCTATGCTTCAAGCCCGCTGTGACTTTTAAGAGGGAGCATTAAGAGCTGGCTGCTCTTACCAGCTGCTCCCACACAAGGGAGCATAATCTTCAGACTCTCAGCAGTTTAACTCAAGCTCCTAGGTGTAGCTAGAGCCTTTGCCTGCTCACCTTGTCTCAGAAAGGAAATACCTTAATAACTTTGAGTTTATCTTGCTGTTTAATTTAGAAACCAGAGGCCACCTCAACTATTTGCTGGCTTTCAGAAAAGTCAAAATGATCCCCCTCTAGATTATGAAGGCATGAAGAAAAAAGGCCTTTCATTGGTAAGAGGGAAACAATGTGTCAACAATTTGGTTGGCAAGGGGTCCCAACCAGCTTTTCTGTCATCATGGAAACACTTTCAGTCTCCTGTGGCATGCACCTTTAACCAATGGAGGGAGCGTGAACTGTAGTAACATTCACATAAATTACTGAAGTGACTCTCCTCTTCTTCCCCCTTCACCCTGTAAAAAAGTCAGTGTTTTAAGTAGCTCCCCTGATCTAAAATGTCTCCATGCCTCATCTGGAATCTTCTTATGGATATCTGTCCCGTTTCTCTTTCCAGTTATGGAAGTTCAATGGCAGCAGATCAGCTGCAGCTGATTCTCCCTGTAAACATCCCCATCCTCAGTGAAAAGGTAAGAAACAGCTACAATTTATTTAAATCTTTGATCCTTCCCTGATACACCTGTCAGCTATTTCCAGGGAGCTTTTCCACAGCTCAAGATGGCATTAGTTTTCAAATAGGAGTGCTGACAGCTTCTATGCAATGCCCCTTTGCTGCCCATGTTTATTCCATCCTTTATCTGACAGCAGGGATGCCATTGCAGTGGTGCTCCACTCACAGGGTAGTGAAGAGTGTCTTAGTCAGGCTCTTCTCTGTGGTATTACTTGCAACTTAACACAAATAAAAATCTTGTTGAATTTTTTACTGCGTTACACCGTCATTCTGCATAGCAATACCTGAAAAATCACTAGCATTGTAACAGATTAAGAGTGCAAATAACATCAGGTCTGGACAGCAGGTAGGAAAGTTCATTTGTTCCCAGGCACAGCCCAAGCAGCTGTTCATACCTCTGTACTGTTGTGACCAGCTCTTTTTCTTTTTTCTTCTGACACACCAGTTGCAATTCTCTCTCTCTGCACTGTGATCGGGCCTCTCCAAGCTTCTTTTCTAATTCAGTCATTGTTTCTTGAAGTTGCTTGTTCTTCTCTTCTAGAATTTGCAGCTAAAATAGGTTACACTAGTTAGACACGATGCTGCATTTGAAGAAGGCCTTACAGCAGGCCACAGCCTTGCAGTTACCTTCTGTATAATCTTAGGCCCATTTCGGAGCATGAGAAACCCCAGTAGCTACAAGTGCTTTCTAAACCATTGAAATACCTCTCTTTCTAAACAGAGGGAAAAATATGCTAAAAAAGTAAATGTTTGACAACAGATACTAGGCAGCTTAACTGTATTTTTAAAAAGTAAACCAAAATTCCTTTACCTGTTTAGTCTGCCCTTCTATATCATCCAGTGTTGGTAGGTCTGCCAGGTATTTTTCTAAGGTTTCAATCCGTCTCTGTTTCTCTTTGTTTTGCTCAGACTCCTTCTGGCATTTTTTTTTCAGGCTATTAATGTATCGGTCTCTAGTTTTAAGCTAGAAGAAAGAAAGTGCATGTTTTACGATTACAGTGAAAAATAAACCTCCTTTGGAAGCACAGGCTGGTCATTCTTTAAGAATTGTACTCTCAGCTGCGTGAAAGGGTTGGTTACTAGAGAAAACAAAACCAATGATTAATCCCAGCAGCTCCAAGTCATAGATGCACATGTAACCTCAAACCATACTTGCTTCACCTCTCTCCAGCGCACTCCACCTGCCTTGTGAACTGAAAACACAATTCAATAATTAAAAATATTCTTAATTTTTCCACCAATGGAGATGTTCATATGCAACAAATAGTCAGGAAACATTTTAGTCCACCCTCTTCCTCTGGCCTAGGAAAACAACGCAAAAGATAGGGACCAAGAACTTCACCCAACAAGAACTGGAGCCAAAAACCTGACTTTGATGCAGTCTGACAACTACATCAGAGGACATCAGAACAGTGGCTTTTTTAACACCTTTTCTACATAAATCTTAACTGTGTGCCAGCCTGCAAAAGGCTTTTTATATTGTGTTATCTTTGCCTGCATTCCTGGTACTTACTTTGCTTTATTACCCAAGTCAAAAAAGTGGAAGGCAGGCGAGAAAAGTGTATTTTCCAGTCATAATGAAATTTAATGAGAAACAGTATCTTTATTGATTGACTAAGGTGTAGTAATTCACAGATAACAAACACTTGTCACTGTAGTAAATGCTAAATGAACTTTTATTTCAGTGCTTCAGACAACCATCTCACTGAGAAACAAATGTATGACACTGTCAATGTCAGAGCTCACTAACAGAGCCGAATGAAAAGTTTAAACCAGTAATATGTGGAATCTTTTTCCAGAGATAGCCTTCTAGGTGGGGCACAAAACTTAGGACTGCCAAATCCTGGGAATCTTTATATCTTTTATTTTATCAAGATCTCAAAACTAAACTTAAGGCTGTGATACAAATACACACATGCAAGCTAATGTTGCACGATCGGAATTGCCAGGAGTCAGACAGCTAAGTGAATCCTTTCTCTGTTTCTCACATACCACTAAGGATGACAGGCTGACCAGTCAGAATACTCCAGTACTTGTGTGACAAAGATTACATGGTTTCCAAATCTTCTTGTCCTGCATACACAGCATATGGAATTTCCTCACCTGCAATCTCTCTCCTCCTAATAGCTACTGTGTTTGCCTTGGATTCCACCCACCCTCTTTAAATCCCCAGTGTCACCCCTAGAACTCTTTCCACCTTCTTCTGAGATGAAAAAAATGGGCTAATATTTTTTTCCTTGTTGTTCACTCTTGCTGACTCTGCTGAGGGGAAAACAAGCTTTAGACTTTGTTGTTTTGTTTGTTTTAACTTCCTCCTCCATACACACGCTGCTGTGTGTTAGATGTCACTTCATTGCTCCTACCCCTGGCACCTACATTAATATAAATACAAGCCCACTAGTAAAGCTCAGCGATGAAAGAAGAAAGAGTAACAGCGACAATGTATCCCAAGGCCACTTAATGGAACCACTTGGTCAATAGCATATTCTTGCTTGCAATAAAGGCAGATTGTCAGATATTCAAAACTTCCACTGGATATTGCTTCAGCTTCCAAAAAAACCCCCTTGTCAAGAGAATTCTAAGAATACAGCTATCTAAGCACCTTCCTTCTATTAGGCTGAAGTCTACTTTGCACATCCTAGCAAAACTACAAGAGAATAGCTCCTGCTGTGTAGGAACATAAAGGCTGGTAAGGGCATCTCAAATCATGAGAGCCACATCTACAAGCCATGTTAAAAATAGGGATTTAATTTTCACACTTTCTATGTTTTTAAACAATACTTTATTTACTGTAATTATACTTCAAGCTACGTGAGTTCTTAGAGCTGAGCAGCTTTTCTTCAAGGCAACTGATACCTGGTTAAAACAGTTGTCATGATTGCTATTTCATCTTGTATCACTTTTTGGAATGCATTCACTACAAGCTCAGATTTATCCATTGCCAACATCTACAATCACCATCTATCTTTTTTTTTATCACAGGTAGTTTATCTACCATTTGAAAATAGCTCAGCAATGCACATACTGAGTTGCTTTCTAGCAAAACAAAACATATACTGCTTTAACAGTGTTCTAACAAAAGGAAATTTGGAACATGAAAGACACTTACTTTCTCCTCCATCTTCTTTTTGTCCTCACTGGATTTGTTTGAAATTAGTTTTATAAATTCACTGAGTTGTAATTCTGTATTTCCGGATGCTACAAACTTTCGCTCAAGCTCCTCAAGGTGGGATGCTGATCTTTCCGAAATGTGAGGCTGCAGTGGCGTGCTCTCATACTGTGGTTGCTTATGAAAAGAAAGAAAATAATCATAAAAATGAACATGCACATATCACTGTATAATTGAGCAGCGCAGCAGAACAGTCCTGCGTTTTTTTCCCCCACTGCCCGGAAGGGTGGGGTTTGATTTTCAAACATTGAAACACATGGTAACAGCATGTATTTCAGGAATCTGGAGCAAAAATTAAGAAAAAAAAAAAAAAAAAGAATCTGGACACATTTACAATCACAACACATGGAAATGAACAATGTGGGGCCACTTTCCCCCTCAGATTTCTGGAACAGATGTGACTTTTTCAAAATGAACCCCTTGAAAAACCAAACAAAAAGTGTTTTCAAAACAAATCACTGCCATTGCATTATCATACCATACCCTAGGAAGAAAAACACTCTATAAAATGGCTATGAATATACTGAAGTAAAAGATGCTCCAATCTCAAGATCTTCTGAAAGCAGAACTTTAATACTGGTGAAACCCTAGAGCTATCACATCTCAGGTGCAGAATGATGCAGAGACAAACCTGAGGCTACAGCTATCAGAAGGCAGACCTACCTTCTGCCCTGTATACCAAACCCCTCCTCCCTTTCCATTTCACGAAGTTCAAAATTACTCTTCCACCTCCACTGCCCACAGACAGACAAGGACAAAATGGAAAAAAGCTGCATATGGGATAAAAAAGGAGATGCATCCCATTAGGCCTTCAGTTTTAAGATTCTTTTAGTAACATAAATTAGGATCTTTAAAGAAGTTATAGACAGTATTTTTAACTAGTAAAATTCCTTCAGCAAAGCATTAAAAGAGATTAA
The DNA here is from genome assembly GCA_009867235.2 of Psittacus erithacus. Taxonomy (NCBI): domain Eukaryota; kingdom Metazoa; phylum Chordata; class Aves; order Psittaciformes; family Psittacidae; genus Psittacus; species Psittacus erithacus. The sequence continues at coordinate 926 of WYDI02010548.1, read as the reverse complement.
AACCTCCATTAAAGGAGATTTGCATTTGTAAGCTAATCTTATAGAAGATACACAAATCAAACAGAAATCCTATTACAGTATAAACTTTTGAACTCTTTGAATTATGAAAAATGAATGTATCTGCTGCTTTATTTGAAGTCTACTATGGTATACTAAGATATGTACACTAGAATTTCAGTTTCTGCAGTATTTTTTTCCCCCTTCCATAAACCTTTATCTTGACAGAATTTTGAAGCATTTTATAAAAAAAGAACTTCTGAAAGCACCAAAAGCCACATTCCTAGATAACTATAAAAGTTTCTGAGTACCGAACTTCACACTGAGGCTTCACTGGAATTTCTTTCCTGTCTCACACAAACCAGATTCTCACCTGTTGCATAGCTGTGTTACTCCAAGGACATGATTAATGTCATGCTGAAGGATGCTGGCTGAGATCCTGGTGCAGTGTTTTTGACAGAAGACGACATGGTAATAAAAGGGGGGCAAAAAGATATTTCTCTGCATACCTACCTCTATCATTCTCTTTTTGCACTGCCTTTTAGGTATGTCAAGGTCTGGAGATGGAAAGTGTGTATTAAAACAGGGTAGCAGCCCCAGTCTTCAAATCTGCATTTCATGGTTAGCCTATGCTAACCATGAAAAATGCTTTACACTGTCTGTTATTTGTGCTAGTTAGATAAAAAACAGGACAGTTATGCCCAAAATACCACCACACATTCCCTTTCAGAGTAAGTGTTCCCTAGAAGTACTAATCCATACTCTTTTTAGGCGTCTTGTGCAGTTATTCCACCAGTCTGTCTGCCTTCTCACAAGCTTCTCACTAGACTTCCATCTAGTCTATTGATACATAGCAAGCTCACTGCCCTGGACTTCAAGAGAGCAGACTTTGGCCTCTTCAGGAACCTGCTTAGAAAGGTTCCATGGGA
>WYDI02010547.1:0-14299 GCA_009867235.2 Psittacus erithacus | reverse complement strand
GATTCCCACAGTGATGTCTCCCATCGCTGTTCTTCCTTTAACCCTGACCCACAAACTCTGTTGTCTGCTCACCTGTCCTCAGACAGAGTTCCATACTCTCCAGCCTATCCCTAACATAAATGGCAACTCCCCCTCCCATCATCTACAGACATCTACAGACATCAAAAATCTGCCAGCACTTCAATGAAGAGTGGGGTTTCTTTCTGCATGATATATTAATATCCAAATAAATGGCACAGTCCTGAATTAGAAAATCCATGAATGTAATTGTAAGGCCCACTTCAGACAGGATAGACTACTACTGATCATAATAGCCCTTCCCAGGCTTAATAGGTATGAACTCTCCCCTGATTTGCACATGGAATCAGCACTGTTAATACTTTGTTAGATTTTAGAATCTCCCATGGGATCCTCCTTGGCTGCTGAGTACAAGTCATTCTGTGATTGTTTTTGGAATAATTTATCATATTGTTTCCTCAGTTGCCAATAAAAGCTTGTCTCGCTTCTCCCAAGACTCATCTTTCACAAGAAGTTTTATGTCTACCTATCTCCAACTCCTTGGACAGAATCCCTTTTTTTAGTAATTTTTGCTCTTGTATGTTTCTAAATAAATCTTCCTTTTTATCTTCACCCTAGACCTGAGTCCTTGCAGCTAATTTAAGCCAGCTACATCTTATTTCCGGCCAGTGTTCTGCTCTTTCTGAATCCCATGGGCAGAAGCTGATGTCAGTTGCAGGTATTTGAAAACCTGTCTGGAAGGGGCATTATTGTGAAGCAGGTGAAAGTCTTTGTGCCTCTTGGAGGTCAGAAGATGAACTCACCCAGTTAAAAGACAGGTGACCTCATCTAAATGGGAAGAGGTAATAGCTTTATGTTTAGCAGGCAATGGGCCGCAATAAAAGGATGAGGGAGGTGTGGGAAAAGATTTACCCCAGTAAATGATAACTTCTATTAGCCTAGCTGGAATTCAGCATGTGGGAGAGCAGGGATGGCGGCTGTCATTGCTGCCCTTGGATTTTTTTTTGTGAGAGGAAGTAAACAACTCTAAATTTCAGCCTGGCTTCTATAAAAGCTTGTGTGGGTGTCCCAGTAGTGTTTGGTTAACAGGTTACAGCAGAAGCCGCAAGGAAAATAAGATTTTTTTTTTCAAATAAACAAGTTTAACTTAATGAAGACTCAAAATTAATATATGTTGGGGGGTTATCCCTGGAGTCTCATTATCCCTAATTGGATGTTTTATTTCATGAAGTAGTCAGCGTTAATTTTTAGCTTGGTGAGGGAAAAGAGCTCATATTTAATTGCCCCCAAATTTTCCTTTATTCCTGGGAACACTTGGCAGGATTGTGAGTATCTCTAGTGGCCAAGCTGTCAAACAAGCTCTCCCTTTTCAAAGGACATTCTTTGGGGTTTTTTTTTCACCTTTTTTTCTTTCCTTCCCCTCACTATCCAGGGCCAGTTTTGATTCTCTTTCCCACTCAACACCTCCTACTTCATAGGCGGCACTGGTCCCAAGAAGCCCTCCAGCAGACTGAAAACCATGACTGCTTTCTGCCTGGGTGACTTCCTGTCTTGAGGGCTCTGTGCCCAAATTTACACCAGTGTAACTCAGGTTTAATATAGCTCAAAGCAGAGCTAATTTTGTGCTGGAACAGTCTGGAATGGCATACCAAACTCTGGTTTTGGCCATATGTAGTAGTGTTTCACACCCCTTCCACAAAAAAATAAGCTTTGGCTTATAGTATTATGTATTTTTACCTCATCTTTAACCTATTCTAGAATTACACCAGCTAAGCAAAACCACTTTTTTTTTTTTTTTTTTCCTTTCTCATCTCATTGGTCTAAAATCACTATCTAACATAACTGAGCAGGGAAATAAAGATTTCTTTTTAAATAGCAATAAGAAACGGAGGTTTATCGGGGCATTTAAAAATATTAATGGTGTAAAGACAGCCTGACAAATAAGGGATGATTATTCTCATCTCCACAGGCTGAAGTACAGCTGTGGCATCCTTCCAAGCACTGCTCAAGATGTTTGATTTCTATTTTAGTTGATATTTGACAGAAAGGATTTTATTTATACATTATCTAGGGGAAGTGGAAATGAGTATTTATTCTGTCCTTTTCCCTACTTGCTCTCCTTGCTTATCCTCCTGCCTTTTTATTTATACTGTTTGCAATATTTTATTACATGTGGCCAGACACCTGAGAGCCTTTAGGAGTTACATATCTTCTGCAGTCATTGTTTTCCATTATTATTTTAAGGTGTGGTTTACTGAACACTTACCAACTGAACTCTTGATGTTTAGCATCTGGAATGTATAAATAAAAGACAGTTGAAAAGCCCTGTAGCCTGGAAAAGATACAGACTGAAAATGAAACACATACTTGCTTTGGGCTTCTTATATAAGATTATCTACAGCTCAACTTCCAAGTTCCAGAGTGATCTTCTAGTTCATGAAAAGTAAGGTAGGAACACCAGGAGTTAAGAAATCACAATAGCATGCTGAAACGAAAGTCTTTGCATCAGAGGAATCCTAGGCCTGAATTTCACTTAACTAGGACTAAAAGTAGCATCCCTGGCTCCCTCCCCTGGCCACATATTCCCTTGTGTCTAGTGACCTAGCAATGGCAGCCCTGAAGTTAACTCCTTCAATGAGCTCATCTGACAGAAATCAAGTCCAAAAATGATAGTTTTCCATTGAACTCGTTTGCTCACCTGGTTTGTTCTGCAGTCTTACAATCACTGGACCTCATGTAAGGGGGAACAAGATGGGGATACATGGCTGGAGAGAGGAGTAGACTGCACTTTTCAGCACTAGCCCACAGTCATCCTAAATTAGTTGTAACATAAAACTACACTCTGAAGTTCAATATGATGAGGTTAGGTTTCACTCACTAACCCAGAAGAAAATGAACATCCCTCCCAAATTAAATATTCCTCAGTCTTGTTATTGAGTTGAAGTGTCTCATAGAAGCACATGGCAAACACCAAGCAGGAGCGAAAGGACAGTGAAAATCTGTGGTTGGGAGATGAGTCGTCAGCAACATCTCAGCTTCTCAGTGGTGGTGAGCCATTAGATCAGTGGTGGTGAGCCGTTACATCAGCTCAGCTGCTCATGGATCTGTCTAAAGGAATCATTTTGCTTTGCAGATCGTCACTTTAAGACCCATTCTGGAAGAGAGAAGCCTCAACTGAACAAGATATAATAAGCTACTTTTGCTTGTGTTAGCAGGTTCTTACTAGTACATTCAGTATGCCATTGAAAAGAATCTGAAAGAGCTCTGAAACATCTAACAGTATCACTGTGGACAGAAAGATACATTCATGGCCACACCACTAAAATGTTCTCAGACTACTGAGAACGCTTAGTTATTCAGGAGGGGCATGAGCTTTAAAGAAGCAGATCTGGCTCAAAACCAATAGAAGTATGAAAAAAGTTTACTCAGGGGAAAGAAGGCCAAAAGTACTAAGAACCGAGGAAACAGAGGAACCAACACTGGGGAAACAGAGGCTCTGTTGTTTCGTTTGAGCAAATCTCAGAAGTCTATTCAGCAAATTATCCTCTCAGTCTTAAAGCAATGGACACACAGGGCAAGTGTGGGGCATGAGCCCATTTCATCCAGCTTTTCTCTTTGTCCTGAAGGAGATGACCCCTCTGACACAGTCTGAATGACTTTCTGCATCTTGGCAGAGGCAGGCATTCCCTCTGTCTCTGGTCTCACCCTGTCCTCTCACATAGAGGCCAGAGCAGAAGTCTCTGCCTATTGACTTGCATTTCCCAGCCACTGCTGCATTCCCATGGCAAGGGGAGGGGAGTTTGACAAGGAGGAGAGTTCAGACACAAAGTCCCACACCTGAGTTGTGGCAGTCCCAAGCACAAATACAGGCTGGTGGAGACTGGACTGAGAGAAGCCCTCAGGAGAAGGACTTGAGGGTGTTGGTTGGCAAGAAGCTCAACATGAGCTGGCAGTATGCACTTGCAGCCCAGAAACCCAACAATATCCTGGACTAAATCAAAAGAAACATGGCGAGCAGGTTGAGAGAGGTGATTCTCCCCCTCTGCTCTGCTCTGGTGAACCCAACCTGGAGTACTGTGTCCAGCTCTGGAGTCCAGAACTCAAGAGGGACATGGACCTGTTGGAGAGGGTCCAGAAGAGGCCATGAAGATGCTCAGAGGGACGCAGCATCTCTCCTATGAAGACAGGCTGAGAGAGCTGGGCTTGCTCAGCCTGGAGAAGAGAAGGCTCCGGGGAGACCTTGTAACAGGCTTTCGGTACTTAAAGGGGGCTTAAAAGAAACATGACAGACTTTTTATGAGGGCCTGTAGTGACAGGACAAGGGGCAATGGTTTTAAACTAAAAACCATAGATTCAGACTAGATAAAAGGAAGACGTTCTTTATTGTGAGGGCGGTGAGACACAGGCACAGGTTGCCCAGAGACGCTGTGGATACCCTATCACTGGAAATGTTCTAGACTAGGCTGGATAGGGCTTTGAGCAACCAGGTCTAGTGGAAGGTGTTCTTGCCCATGGCAAGGGGGTTGGAACTGGATATTCTTTAAGGTCCTTTCCAATCCAAACCATTCTGTGATTCTGTGATTCTATCACTGGGCAGTACCAAGCACATTGATTGGAAGAGGGGCAGCACTTTGAGAAGTGGGGAGAGAAGGGCGGCTGCCCTAGTGAAGGCTTGGCAGTATTGGCCTGGTTGGGTGGGAGTAGTACTGCTGTTACTAAGAAGGGAGGGAACAGGCCCCTGGGCACAGTAAGAGGGAAAAATCAGCCTACAGGACCCCCCCACATCCGATATTCACTCCTTGGCCAGTCAAGTCTGGGTGTCGTATTAACACCACAAGCTTTTAGCTCCAGCAAAAGCCCCAAAATATATCAGAAGTACTTGCAGGTCTAAATAATTCAGATGTCAACATGGATATGGGGAAGAAAATGATATAGCAGAAGGACTGGTTTTTTTCGAAGTTGCTATTTCTTTCTGTTTATGCAGCCATACAGACACTTACAAATCAGTGAACTGGATGCACAACCAGACAGCATCATCAATTAAATCTTTCTTTGAAAAAAATCAGGGAAACATAGGGGAAAAACAAACAAAAAAGCAACCAAAAGTTATTTAAAGGGCAGAATTATTTGATGATATGTTATCTGCTATGTAGTTTAAAGAGAATTCCCAAACTATCTACAATCAGAACAGTGAGGGTTGTTACATATTGTAAATAAATTTTAAATGACTCCTGTTGGGTTGCCAAATCTCATTGCTTTATCATAAATCTCACTGCGCTGAATTGTTTCTTTAAACCAAAATTAAAAGAATCACCAACTGAGTTTCTTGCCAGGCTTTGGGGTGGGGTTTTTTTTGGGCTTTTTGTTTGGTTGGTTGTTTTTTTTGTTTTGTTTTTAATAAGTGTAAATTTCTCAGGGACATACTTTGCAAAGAGTAAAAAGATAATCAAGAGTAAATACCACAGCAGTCGGGGTGTTATCATTCATCTAGTGCTTGCTCTAATCAGGACAGAATTGCTGTCTGCTGGCAGGTTTTGCAGCCGCCTGCTGACGCCAGGACATGGGGTCTGGGGACTCACCGCCCTTCTGTGGAAGTGATTGCTCTGGTTATAAACCGTGGCCCCAGGTTAGCTTTCACTCTGCACTCCCTCATTTGCCCTCACCCTAGCTTCTCTCTGAGTCTCTTCACATCACTGAAACCTTCATGCACATAAAAAATCCCACTGGCTTCTCTGTGACCCCACCCACGGTTAGAGGATTGTTTACAGCACCAGCCCATCGACAGCAACATTAGCAAGAAAAACATGGCATTTTTTAGCTGAAGCTGAAACGCTGGTAGGATTTGTATCTGTTACCTGTCCCATCACCGTGTGCAGGCCTCTGCAAAGGAAGCAAAGCTGCCTTTAGCCTCCACAGCTGGACACGTCTGCACCCACAGCACCGGCATGTCAGGCAGGTCATGGCTCCTGTCAGCAGCGGGCCAGACAGCCCAGGTCCAGGTCACAGTTACTGGTGCTCATTTAAAGCTCCGTGGTTTCATTACATTTTCAGTAACTTTTTTTTAGCCGTTAGTTCATCCTCCATCTGATGAAAAGCACCTAAGGGACATTGGTCTATCACGGCTGCCAAAATTTGAGTTAAAAAACTTCAGACGCAATTTAGTCGTGCAAGCCCTTTTTTCTGCCGTTTGTTTTCTGTGTTTTTAGCGTACATCTGAATCTCATTTAGAGGCTCTCTGCGGAAATCCGGGGACTGTAAATGCATTCAGGACAGCAACAAGCGCAGACCCCTGCTGTGTAACGACCCAGCTACAGGAGGGGGATTTTATAAGCACGCATCTGTCCTCGCTGAGGGAGTAGTGACCCCCTTTTCCCTCACACCCACGGCTTTGCGCGACATACACGGCCACTACCGCCAACCCTCTTCCTCCTCCAGCGCCTTCACAGGAGCCGCCACTCACGCCCGAACGGGGCAAGGGGAGGAACCGCCCTGCAACTGTCGGGCTGCCCTGCGCATGCGCCCTCCATCACCCGGCTGCCGCTCGCAGCCTCGCCGCATGGGGGCGCTTGCCGGCCCGGCGCGGGCCTGGCGCCACCGCCGGGAAGTGGTTCTGAGTCGGGTCCACGACCGGGGTCGTGATGGCAGCTGCCTCGGCTGTGGCGGCCGGGGGAGGCGGAGGGGAGCGCAGCAGCACCCGGGAGCGGCTCCTGGCGGCGCTGGAGGATCTCGAGCTCTTGGCCAGGTACCGCGCTCTGCCCCCGGTGCCCGGATGGGACGGCCACGGATGGCGGCGGGGCGCCGAGGGTGGAGTGAGGGCGCTCGGCGCGGAACGTGCCCGGAGCCTCCGATGAGGGAGGCGGGAGGAGCGGGTATCCCTGGGATTGGGCTGGGAGGGGATCAGGTAGAATCGAGTCGGGTGGGCCCGGTCTGATCCGACCTCTCGCTGGTGCGCGAGGAGAGAGCAGGGCCAGGCCCGTGTGCACGCGTTTCGCAGCTCTTCTGCCGTCCCCAAGCCGGCTTCTACGGGAGGGGAGGGAGTTGGTCCGGCCCTGCGTTCCCCTCCGCAGCCTTGACCGCAGAGGTGCCTTATTCTTAGAGCAGGAGAGCATGCTGTTATTCTTAGAGCATTCTGCCACCTAATTTGCTTTCTTGCTTGACAACCTGCGTTTCCTGGGAAATGCGTGCATGCACACATCTCCTTCCCCTTCCCCTTTAGATTTTAGGCTTTTTATTAGTCACTAAAAATTATGTTTAAGTCAGAAATTTGTAGATGGTGTTGCATGACTCAAGCCGTTCTGGTCATTGCCAGTATTAGTGTTAACCTCACTCAAAGTAGGCTGCAGAGCCCACCTTTGGAGTGGTAACAGTTCTCGGATACTTTGTCCATGCTCTTTGGGTCTGGTCCGATGACCGTCCCCCAGGCTGGCCACCATGTTGTGGAGTGCAGTTAAACTGGTTCCTAGTCATTTTTCTCCTTTCGAGAAAGTAGGAGCTTCGGAAAACTCTCTCACATGGGATAGCCCATGCTGTCTGTGGGACTGGCTCACTCTCTGTGATTACCCCTGCTACAACAAGGAATTGGTCAGTTGATCTTGTTTTCTCTTGCTGGGTTTTATTTTCAAGTTTAGATTTTATTGTGACATATGGGTTGCTAGAGAGCACGTGTTTGTGGAGCAAAAATAAAACAAAATCCCATAGCTCTTTATTCGTTATGTTGTGGTTTTTTGTGCTTTTTTTCTGGTTTTCTTTTTAATCTTGGGACCGTTTAGACCATTTGGACTATTCTACTATAATGAATCCAGAGCAACCCTCAAAAACATTTAGTGAATCTGCCTATTGACCAGCAAACTGTTGCAGCACTGTGGAGCTAGGCCTTTCCCAGTCATGATACTGGTTTGGTGGTGTGGGCAAACATTAAGTGACATTCTGTAGCCTTTCCATAGTTTTGAATCTGTGCCTGTATGTTTTATGGCTAACACATGGCAGAATTACAACCCTCCATGCCACCAGCTTTGGTCGTGGTAGCTGATCTGCTCATAACATTTTAGTTGCTTGGTCAGGTAGAATAAAGCTTTAGGGATAATGACAAGTTTCTTTATTTTCTAGTTGTGTAAAATCATTTTAGTGTTCAGGAGTGACCAAGAGACATAGACTGAGAAGCTACTCAGAGCTTTATTGGTGAGGGGCTTTTTCAGACATTTTAACAAGTACCTGTTTTCATTTTAAAGTTCTGGCCCCACTGCTGAATGAGTCACACATCCCACTCAGCGGTTTGCACTGAAGCAGAGAATCCTAGTGTGCCAAGGACGGTGTCCTCAGATAGACAATTACTCATGCCATTGGAAGCCAAATAAGTTTGCTGAATTTACAGAAATGCCTTTTTGCATTGTGGTCTTGTTGCTCCATTATGGTCTTGTTTCTGCAAGAACTCCAAGGTTCTTGATGGTTTTTCAGACTGGTGACAAAGTAAATGGGTACCTGGAAGCGTGATTAAGAGGTTTGAGAAGCACTTCTAACCAAGCACCTGAAGACTATCAGGGTTTTTTAAATTGTATTTCTATTGTTTGATATACAAATAATATACTATTGTAGAAATACTTGTTGTAAAAGTAGTTTCACAACAAACTCTTTAGTTGCTTGAAAGTGTAGACTTAATTGCTCTAAGCCCAAGTGTGAAACTTGCTCTGTTTGGAAAAAATGGAGAAAAAGTAGAGAAGTGAAATGGTAAGGGCAGTTTTCACACCCTCTTACAACAAACAAAGGCAGTATAAGTAGGGTATGAATGTTGCTTATTGTGCTGTTTCTTCTTTCAGCTTCTGTTTTTCTTATGAAGTTTGGCAGGAACTCAGCACATTTATTGAGTATAAATGCAGAAGTGCTTCATGAGCTCAAAGAACAAAGAAAATGTGCTTCAATCATGAGACTATTCTCTTAATTGAGAAATCCTTGCCAACACTATACTATAAAATACTCAAGTCCATGCATACTTTTGTAATGATATTGGTACACTGACAATTTGGGGATGACTTGTGATTTACAAACAATGACCTAGAAAATTGTGCAAACATCAATTTTGAGTTTTCTTTTCAGGGAGCTAATTGAAATTTTGGCAATTTCAAGAAACCAGAAGCTTCCACAACCAGGAGAGGAGAGCCAGGTAAGCTAACTTTCTAAACTGTATTTCTTTGTGTAAGCACAATGATTTTATTGCTCCACTTTTTTATTTCTCCCTCTTTCTCCCTCTGTTCTTGTCTGTGCTGAGCATAGCTAATGGTGATGATTAGGTTTTGGCCCCACTACAAAGGCATTCTTTGTCCTTATGTTTGCTTGCTTGTTTGTTTGTTCATTTTGATACGTGCTTCTTAGGCTGCTTTTACAAACAGAGGGAAGAAATTTTGTTTCATTTTCATGCAAACAGAAATACTCTATGAATGTCAGTGGCTCTTCTTTACAGCAGGACTGAGGGTGTATTGTTACTCTAGCTAAATTAAAAGTTCTGCAAAACTCTTGTTTAATAGATCCTGGAACTGCTGATTCAGAGAGATGGAGAGTTTCAAGAGCTAATGAAGTTGGCAGTTGATCAGGGGAAAATCCATCATGAAATGCAGCTTTTAGAAAAGGTAGTAGAAAAGAGGGATAATGATATTCAGCAGCTGCAGAAACAACTAAAAGAAGCAGAGCACATACTGGTAAGTTCATAATGATGCGTTTGCTTTTGAGCATCTACTTGTGAAAAGGTGGCTCTGGAGGAAGTGGTGTTGTGTTTGAGAAGATTTAAATATTTAAAACTTCATAAAAGCTTAGTGGTTTGGCTTTTTTTTCAGTAGTCAAATACTCTTTAGTTGTCATGGTATTCAGTTTTGTTTTATAATGCTAATTTTCTTCCAAACCTACTTTATTTCTGTGTATTTTGAAAATGTTCACTGAACAGTTTCTCTCTTAAAATGCAATTAAATGCAAGGGTTTATTCATGAAGCTGACATTGTGTAGTTTATAAATTAAAGATGCTTTGAAGGCTTGGTTTGTTTCTTTTTTTTTTTTTTTTTTTTACAACTAGGCAACAGCTGTTTATCAAGCAAAGGAAAAGCTGAAATCAATTGAAAAAGCAAGAAAAGGTGGGTATCCATGATTATACATACTACATAAATGTAGTTATAAAGAAGGTTGATCATGATCTTGAGTTAGTGTTATTTTATTTATTTTCATCTGCTATTACAGATTTCAGATGCTTTGTGTGTAAACAAATTTCCATTTCATTTTGAATCTGTAAACAGAATAAAGGCAGGAATTAATATTTTTTTTTTTGGTGGTAAACATGTCTTTAATATTAAACTTGAATTCAAGAGTCTCAACACTCTTCTTGGACTGATAATAGTCTATCTGGTTACCCAGCTGCCTCTCACCAAATTGCCTCAGCTGGTCTGCTGAGAAAAGGAAGAGAATGCTTTGTGTATGCATGCACCGTATTTGAAAGTCTGGTTAGGTAGTGGTACTGGTTTGTACCTGCAACAATTTCTGACATTATGGCACTTACAGAGTGAAACTTCTTTGGGGGTTTTTTTGGGAGGCATTTTCTTAATTTTTTTTTTTTTTTTTTTAACACATGCCTTTTATCGTCTTATTACACCTCTTTCATCTAAAAAAGTCAAGGAATTTTGTTATGTTACTGTAATACATGCACATATTTAGAAGGGCTGCTACGTGTTTGCCTTGCAATTATTAAACCAACACAAATATTTCTTTGCTACAGAAAATTCTATAATAAAGCAGGTGCTAAAAGCTTCTTACAAATTGTGCTTGTCAAGTGCACTGCTTAAGAGATTGGTTTGTGTTTTTCACAGCTTTAAAGATCTGTTGCCATTGAAGGTGTACCGAACTTGTGGCTGTAAAATCATTTCACTGTAAAGGTCGGCCTTGCATAGTCTAAGAATCCTCGAAGTAGTCGCTGCATTTGAAACATGCTGTTAATGTTTGACAAAATTACATTCTCAATCTTCCAGCTATTAATGACCAATATTCTGAAACGAACGATGCAGCCCCTTGTAAATGCTGTAACTTCTATTCTTCCAGGTGCCATTTCCTCTGAAGAAATAATAAAATATGCCCATAGGATCAGTGCTAGCAATGCCGTATGTGCCCCTCTGACCTGGGTACCAGGTAACCATCATGTTTGTAGCAACAGATTTTTTTTATAATGAAGCGTGGTCAGTACCTGGTTTTACAGTGCTTTTTTTCTACAGTGATAAACACTGGGGTTTATTACAATAACATTGTTTTCAGCTCTTCTAGCTTATATTTTCAATAAGAAAATAGCTATCCAAAGTCCTGTAGACTTTATTAGGTACATCTTCAAAAGGCTATGAAACTTCACATTCCGTTAACTGACTGTCTTCCTCTGCTCTTTGTTTGCTTTTTTCCCTGGAATGTTGGCCCCAATTGTAAGTTAGAACCAAGTATGTTGAAGGCTTTTCCATGTGTTTAGTTATTTTCCCTCCTGCCCCTTATAATACTCTTTTCGTAGGATGTTAGTAGTCAGTAGAGTCAGAAGCAGGGCTTCTGTCATATCAGGTTTCAATTTTAAGAACTATCCTTCTTGTCCAAAATGAGAATGTGAGGGTTGGTGGTTTTTTTTTCCCCAATTCCTGCCACAGCTGTTTAGCTGTGAAGTAGCAAGGAGAGCAAAGATAGCCTCTAAACTTGTGATTTTGTTTTTTGGGTTTTTTTTTGTGGCTTTTTAATGTGCTTCTCTGCCAGATCTGAATGGACAAAGGAAGTCTAAGTGAAAGGCACAGACTTGGATTTCAACAATACAGAGTGATGGTCATTGCTGATCCAAGCAATCAGATTATGTTTTTTTTGGTCAGGAAACTAGGCACTGAAGAAAAAGTTAATGTCTGCAAGACAAGTGCAAATATTTAAAGACATTCCTTTTATTTATTTTTTTTTTTCCTTTTTAAAGGGGACCCACGTAGGCCATATCCTACAGATCTGGAAATGAGGAGTGGTCTCTTGGGTCAGATGAACAACCCATCCACCAATGGAGTTAATGGGCACTTACCAGGGGATGCACTTGCTGCGGGCAGACTGCCAGGTAAGAGAAACTGTTTTGTTTGCTTTTCTTTATTGCTTGCACAGTCATAGCAATTACACATTTGCAAAGGCAAATCAGGGTAAAAATAATGGAAACTATGGCCAGTGTTGTTCCCTGGGAGTGATGATCTAGTAAATAGAGTTAACATTTCAAAATGGCATAAATTTTACTTCATGTTAAATCAGACTGCAGACACTACAACGAAGTCAGTGTAAGCAAAATCACTGAATTACCCTTCAATTCACTTAAATTGCTGTAAATTAAGTGGTATCAAATGATATTAGAAAGCAACATTTTCAAAGCAATCTTTTCTTAGTAGTGATGACAAAGTATGGGGTTGTGAAAGCTGTATGTGGAAGAAAAGTTTGTCATCTGCTACTTTCCTTTAAGTCTATGCTGCATATAGCAAGACTCTGCTTAGAAGTTCTGGATTGAAAAGACCTTGCAAAGGACAGCTTGTGAGGTAGTACCTTGAGTGTAGGAATTGAGTTTTATAGTCCCTTACCTTAATTGCCTAGTGAAATGGGCACTTCCGTTGACTGTAGTGGGATTCATTCATTCATGCTAGAATAGAATTTAGCAGTAAATTACAGTAACTGAACCAAGAATCCAGTAGTCCTGTGCCTGTGTAGCATTAATCTACCATGGTAGACTAAATTGTGGACTATTCTTAGTTTAGTTTTATAGATCTGTAACAGTTCTTACCTGATTGTTAAGCCACTTTCAGGTGGTCTGGAAAGCTTGTTTTCAAAAATTGTACTAAATACATTAAAAACATCTGTAGTATGACTCCATTGGAGAAATAGTAAACTCAGATTTAGTGTTTTTCATCATCTGTCTAATCCTATAGATTAGGCCTCTTAGGAAGTGCCTTGAAGTTCTGCACCGTCTTGCTTTCTAAACCTCTGGCTGTGGATAAGGATAAAATGGGTCAGTGAGCTAATAGGAGTGGGACCCTGACATCTGTCTATAGCAACCCACCAGGGAAATGCTGAAGATGGGCCCATATACTACCTTTTCTGTTCTTCTGAAACATGGTCAGAGTAGATGTTAAGGTTGTGTCTTCCTCATGGAGTCTGAGCATTTATTTGCTTAAGTTTCAGTGGAGTCCATTCTGGCTGGCTCCTCTGCCTTAGAGGATGCAGATTTGCTTCTTTTACTTTTGAGTTGTTTCTGTGTAAGAACTCAGTGCCCACTCTTTGGGACTTTTTCTTGAGAAGCTGGAAAATGTGGGATTTAAACGCCTAAGTAAAGTTGTTAATTGGATCTGCATCTCCTATGTTGGGGAAATCCTCTTAATTACTAGAATAACAGGTAAAAGGGAAACATCAAAACTTCATTTAAAAGAAAGTAGAGGCTGCCCTACTTTCTTTTGCCCTACTTTTTGGCCTTTTGTATAAGGATCCTGCATCTGTTGGTGTGTGGAGGCATGTCCTGAGAATACTCATTATGGGTTTTAGCTCTTCTAGAGACTTTTGCAAGGAGATACCTGATTACTGAGTCCTTAGTGAGTCTGCAGGCTAGCCACTGCACTCCTTGGTAGCCTCGAAACTTGGAGGCTGCTTAGCACATACATTCAGCCTGGTTTAATAATGTACTGGTTCCAGCATTGAAGTATGGCCACAGAATGTAGAACACTGGCTTATGCTCTCAGCTGGTTCAAATAAAGTTTAACTTCACCACAGCTGGAATGAGACCACCTGGTACTGTTGTTGGCCCTCCTAAAGCTGGCAAGAACTAGCACAAAGGCTGTATTCTGCTCTGGTATCTGCTGGTGGGTCAGATTTGTATAGCTAGGTAATGCATCTGGTATTAGGGGACTGTAACTAGTTTATATGTGGAGAACTTAAAGATCAGAAGCTACTATGTGTGTGGAGACTCTGTGCTTCTGAGTTAGATAGCCCCTGAGTGAGAATACATCTCCCATAGATGACCCCACTGCTTAGACAGTGCACTCTTTTTCTGTACTCAAAGTGACATGTGCATGGGTTTTTTTTTCACTTCTCACTACTGTCGTGGTTTAAGCCAAGCTGTAAATCAGAACCACTCGCTCTCACTCCCCCCCTTCCTCCCTCAGCTCCCAGAGGGATGGGGAGGAGAATCAAAAGAATACAACTCCCACGGGTTGAGATAAGAACAGGCCAGTAACTAAGGTATAACACAAACCACTGCTGCTACCACCAATAATAA
>WYDI02010546.1:0-24062 GCA_009867235.2 Psittacus erithacus | reverse complement strand
CCTTCCCTCCAGCATATCAACCAAACCACACAGCTTGGTGTCATTGGCAAACTTGCTGAGGGCGCACTCAATCCCACTGTTCATCTCACTAACAACGGTGTTGCACAAGACCGGTCCCAACACCGATCCCTGAGGGACACCACTCGTTACTGGTCTCCAGCTGGAAATGTATGAAGTGACTGAAACTTGCATTATCTGCTGGGTCTCTGCTTTTTTCCTTTATCATCTTTCAATTTTGTATCTCATGAGGACTTCCTAAAACCTCATCAGAGATGGCAAGTTCTTGTGACTGTTATTTGTGCCAAAATCATTCAAAGAGGATTTAGACTAATGGGTCACGGTTAGGAAGAACTGTATCAAGTGTAAAACGTTGTTCACCTCTATGTATGTGTAGTAAGTTCCTGACAAATGCTGTTAGATAGTATTCTTGCATAGTTTTCTTAAAATGTGGGGAGGGTTTTCCAGTATTGGTGATCCATTTAACAACAGAAAAGCAGGTTATTGTATGAAAGTAAATTAACTGATCAATATAGGCACAATTTGCCAATGTTTTCAGTTCTTAACACTTTTGCTTCCAATTTGCTGCCTCGTTCAATAGGCTCCCTTAAATCCATCTGTTAAACTAAGGTTGACTGCTCAGGCTCAAGTTTTATGTGGGTGAGAGCAACTTGTCTGTGAGTACAGATGTTTGTATATTCATATACAGGAATCATTTATCCTCAGGCTTTTGGATATGGAAAGACTGCAGTTGCACAAGCTGTTGTTTCTGCTAAGCAAGCGTGTGCAAATCTGAGACGATGAATAAACGCTCTGCTTCTCCCTTGAGGGCTGTGATTTCCGTGTTTCATCACAGTGACGTTTTTCTTGCCCCCAACAATTATAGCCTAGTTTGAGTGGCTTTTTGCCAGTGCGTGCAATAAACAAGCCCCTCATTTCCAGCAGCACAGCAATGATTTTGAAGATAGGTTTGTTTTAAGGCTGTGTTGGCCCCAGGGACCTTTTCTCCTTCCCCCCCCCCCCATTGGTGAGCTAATTGAAGGTATTCTTCCATCTTTTTTTAGGTGCTAAAAATAAAGGCCAACTCAATTGTCACTTCACTGAAGGTTATGAAGTGAGGCTTTTCCTTTGTTTGACCAGCCATGGACAAGTGCCTTTTTTAATTCTTTTTAGTGCACAGGCTATTGCATCCCATTGAACTTTCATGTACCAAGATACCCATCTTGGTTTGACGCACATTTAGTTGTGGTTTAAGTGATGCCAATTGCCAAAACTCACTTTCTCACTTTGTTTTTTTAAGAGACTCTTCAGACTTGGCTGTTCTTCCCAAGTTGGGTAGTTCGGAGGTGGTTTTCTGACTGATTCTGAAGGAAATAAAAGTCATCTTGGGCATCAACACCATGTAGATGTTGTGGACTTGTGCTGCTTTCTGTTAATAGTAGCCTTTTGGGACCTCTTTTTCTGTCCGCCTTGCTCTGTTTTCAGCTACTTATGACCTAGCAAAGTATAAGGGGAGTGAATAGCTACCTTAGTGAACTTGCTTCTCATTTGCTGCATAAGGAACATGAATAGCACTATTTTACTAACTATAGACTATTGGGCTAAATTGCTGTCTCTCACATACACCCCCTGGGTATGTGTTTCAGTACTTTGGAAGCATCCTCATACCTTGCAGCCCCAACCCTGCTGCCCTGAGGAGCCCATGCCATGAGGCTGGGCTGTCTCTGGAGGTCAGACAGAAACCAAAGACTCTTGAAACATAACTGAGTCACAAATACATGCCATGGTCAAACCTTTCATCCTTCCTGGTGCAGCCACCCTAGTGCAGATGCTGGCTATTATCAGTTTAGTCGGATTCCTTTGCTCTGCGTGTACATTGCTTTACAAATGCTGTGCTAATCCAGAAATTCATTTTCTTTCTATGCCTGTTTAATCAGTGCTATTACATGGTTTGTTGTCTTTATGCCTCTGAAAGTTCCCTTTTTTGGTTTGTCATCTACACTGGACTTTTTCATCATCTTTCCCCAACTCGGTCCTTCTGCAGACTATTGGCTTTCCTCGAGCCCATAGTAGGTTGCTTGAAAGTAAAATCCAAATATAGTCCCAGGTATTTTAAACAGGCCTAGTCAGGCTTAAGCAAGCTTGTGCTGCTGTTTGGGATTACATTTACTGTGTGTATCAGACACTATAGCACTTCAGTGGTCACACAGAAGGATGCTTGAATCACTGACTGCACCAAGATATGGTCCATAAGAGAGCATCAGTAGAGTTGTTTCTGTCTAGTACCTGTGAATCACAAGCGAGAGTGCTGCTATCACTTGAAATCAGCCAAGACCATCCCCTGAGGATGAAGCCCAAGAAGCTAAGCTGCTTTGTGTTGGATACTTGGCTCTATTAAAGGGCATGGTGCAAGTGAGAGTAAAACCAGAAGGTAGAATACAATTGACTGACCCTCAGTTCCCTTCATAGTCCAGGGGCACTGCATCCATCCTGGTTTTCACTTAACAACCACTTCAAGAGTTGTATTTACTCCTAGTGCTGTGGTGTTTGAAGGCCTAGCTCTTGCTTGTCCCCTGTCCTTAGGCTAGGCTGTCTAAAACACAAAGAAGTGTACTTCTAATACAAACTCTGGCTGCACTTTGGTGAGAGCCGGAGCTCCAGCCAGGGTGACGTCAATAAACCCAATGTAGATGTACATTTAACTAAGTCCCCCCCATCACCCCCTATGCCTGCTGCTGTTTTTCTCCTCCCAGTGACTGGGTTCAGCAGTGCTCCCTGGAGCGGGGTTGAGGACTGGCTGAGGAGCACCTCAAGGGCTGTTCCAGGTGAAGGGGCCTCTTGTGGGTTTCTCAGGAGCATCGTATGCGTCACTCGCCCTATTTCATCTCCAGTCCACCAGAGCATAAGTGAGCCCATCCGAGGATGGCTGCTATAAAAAGGCAGGGGAAGGCTATAGAGGGTGTGCGGGACTGTGGTGCTCACAAGAGGGATGGAGCTCTCCTGTCACAAGATGATCTCCATCCCTTTTTGCACCCTTCTTTGCTGCTGTGTTAGCATAGTAGCAGCCAGTATATTTGGTGAGTACTCTTGTTGTGTTCCTTTGTGTGGCTGTGCTCCCGTGATCTTTGTGCTGCTGTGTGTATTATTCTGATGAAGTAATAATGATCTTGAATCCTGTACTCTGCAGACTTAGCTAGTTATTGTATGCTGTGCGAACTGAGCTTGTGCTAAATACCAAGCTATGAGGACTTTAAATGGTCAGGATTATCTGATGATTTTGGGTGGAAAGAAAAAGGTTTTCTGGAAGAACAGGCTGGGCTAGAGGAGGAGCTTGGGTAAGAAAAAGTGACGCTGCAGGGATGTGAAGGTCCTAAAATTATATCTTCTGCTTGTATGAGCCATCATCTAATTTAGGCTTTAGCCTACTGGATAATCTGATAGCTGCCCCCAGTTCTTTGGTCTGAGTTTGTCAGTCCTGCACAACAAGCAGTTTGAATCACTGAGTTAATCTCTTAACTCAGGTGTGTTTAGTAGATCCTCTGTAGCACTGTACACAGGGATCTCTGTGCATCCCAGAGCAACTGGCTCAGAGCTTGAGATGAAAATGGTTCTACGTGTGCATGTCTATAGGTGAGCAGTCCTCAAATCCCGTGAAAATTCTTGCTTGGTCTTAAGGGACACAGTAAAAACTCACAGGAACAGAAGTGATTGAGAGGTCTTAGTGCACAGGAGCTGTCAGTGCTTAAAGAAGTCCCTAAGCTGCGAATTGATAGAGGCTGGAAAGTATTCAGAATGCTTACATACTTGCACTACTGTGTGCGGTCGCGCTCAGACCAAATACTGGATAAAGTACACTTTGGTCTAAATTGCTGTAGCTGTGGGTTTGTTTGTTTGCTGTGTTCTGATGGAACTAGTCAGTGGAATTCAGAGCATGATGTTCATTGGATTTTGAAGATGGGGAAAGCGTCAGATCAGCTACAAAAGAAAACCTACTGAATTTCACCATTCTCCTGAAGCAGCATCCAGATGTGGTTTTGAATGCATTAGGAACTGGAGTTGACTGGTTGCTTGCTAGGTGGCTTCAGTGACTGATCACTTGCTGTAATAAAAATTGGGCAGTGCACCTAATATGAATTATTCTGGTGCTAACTGCTAGACATTGATCCTGTTTGGTCTTTCATGACCTAAGAAAAAATACCTGTCCTTTGATGTAGTGACTGACTTAGCTTCAATAAAGAATGAATACTCAGAAATACTAATGGTGATGTGTGTGTTTACGGCAAAGAGCTGTTTTGCGGTGATAGGCATAACAGACTCTAAGTAAATTACCCCAGGTTCCAGAAAAGGACAGCCATACCAGAACAGAGCTGAGACTAACAAACAGAGCAAAGGGTTCATGAGCATCTCTGTCATGTCCTAACCCTGCACCTGGGCAGACCAGTGAGTTTGTTCAGTATCTCCTGTGCTGCCCAGTGCAGTAATGCACACAACAATCCATGGGGAAACAACTAGGAGGACCCATGAGCCTGGGGCTGTTACCATGCAGCATTGGCAATAACAGGGTTTTGATTAGACCAGGCTTGTGGTGACACCACCCTTACGTGTTTACCTTCTTGCTGCTTTCAGAGTATCAGACAGAATCCCAGCCGTTACGTCCATGCGAACTGCAGAGGGAAAAGGCTTTTTCAGAAGGAGAAACCTACATTCCTCAGTGCTCAGAAGATGGCCAGTTCAGGTAACTCATCGCTGCCCTTGTTCTGCTGCTATACAATGTGACTTTTCATTGCTAATGAAAGCTTTGCTTTAGCCTCTGTTTTGAGGAGCCTCCACATCGGCGGTGAGGGGTGCAGGAGTTTTGAAGTGACTTCATTGAATCGTGTTGCAGATGCAGCTTCTCCCGAATGAGTTCCATGTTGCTGGAAGTAATCTCTGGTTTTAAAGGTCAATCTAACATTAATAGGCTAATCTTGGCAGCGTTATTTGCATGTTAAATACTTGGTGCAGGTTGGTGTGTGCTTGTGTTCTCCTACACATGCTCATGGGCGCTTGGTCTGTGATCAGTGAGCCAGCTGGTGCAGCTGAGCCAAGTTGACTTGAGATGTTTTCCACTCTGCTGTAAGAGGCACAGTTTGGTTTCCTTCCAAAGGCAGTAAAGGAACTAAAAAGCCCATGGAGAGCAGTGTTTAGAGCAGCATGTTGTTTGAAGATGCAAGAAGTTAATGAGATTAACCTAAGGCTCTGTTGGGGAACAGACTGTAATGTTCTCCACTACTATCCTACTATTGTTGCCTATGTTGTGGAGCCTCGACCATTCTAGATTTGACAAAGAAAATATCTCAGAATATATGGTAAAACTCAAATACTGAGAATCTGGAGTCTACCCAACCTGCTTGCTTCTGACTTCAGTCACTTACCTGCAAGTCCTTCACAGAATTACTAGAATTAAGAGCTCCCATTAGGTAAAGTTGCCAGGAACACAGCCCTTTCTGATTCCATTATGTTTAAGTACTTGACCTTGTTTGGTTTGCTTTATGTTTTTGTTAATGTCTCATACTGACTCAGGACCCTGTCACTAGCAAAGTAATATATGTTGCTTGTGATCTCCTTCAGGACTGTCCAGTGCAGTAGGAATGGTCTTTCCTGTTGGTGTGTGGATGAGAATGGCATTGAGGTGCCTGGTAGCAAACAGAGCGGATATCCTGTATCTTGTAAGTCACAAGCTTCTATTTTTGTTCAGATTGTGTAAAGAACCATTTAAATCTGCATTTGAACTGCTGAAATCAAGGGCAGGTCAACCCCAGGCTTTGATGGACTCTGTTGTAATCAGAACTTGCAGCTCTGAGAAAGTTCATATGATGTCTTAATAAATGATTCAGCGCCCAACAAATACCTTCCTTTAACAGTGCCTCTCTCTGGCACTGCAGGCTTATCCTTCTGCCAGCTGCAGAAGCAGAGGATCTTGGTGAGTCGATACATCAACAGCAGTAGCTTCTCCTACGTCCCTCAGTGCCTGGATTCAGGCGCTTTTGATGTGGTGCAGTGTGACACGGAGCTGGGTCAGTGCTGGTGTGTGGATCCGGAAGGCATGGAGATTTATGGCACCAGGCAGAAAGGAAAGCCAAGGCGGTGTAAGTAATATTCAACAAGATGGTGGGGGTTGTAGGTTTGAAAGCTTTGGTGTGAATGAAAGGTAGTAGGTAGATCAGGAGCTTGGACACTGCAGTCTACATTTATCCTAGAGAAGTATGAGTGCTTAAATGAGGCATTAAAGTCCCTGTTTCATGGAATCATAAAATATTTCCTGCCCATGGCACGGGGGTTGGAACTGGATGATTTTAAGGTCCTTTCCAACCCTAACTATTCTATGATTCTATGATAATATCCCAAGTTGGAAGTGGCTCATAGGATCACTGAGTCGAACTCCCCGCTCCTCATAAAGACAAGACAAGACAAGACACCTAGGTGCCACATTCAATGTAATGAATCAAATCCCAAACCATGGTGTGGCTGTTCAGCTGTTTGTGGGAAGTTAAAACAACCAACAAACAATATCTTTGTTTCCCATCAGGTCCAGGGAACTGTGAGATCCGAGACCGCCGCATTCTGCATGGGTTTGGGGAGAAGAGCCCACCACAGTGCTCAGCAGACGGAGAGTTTCTGCCTGTCCAGTGCAAGTTTGTCAACACAACAGACATGATGTTTTTTGACCTCCTTCATAGTTATAACAAGTAAGAGCCCAGGCTTCTGAGCATGGAAGCAATCCTGCAAACCAGTTCAAGTCACTGTATTACTGCGCCTTATTTCCCCCAAGAAGCCCTTCTGTGACTGCACAGGATGCTATTTTCTTAGTCACTGGAACAAGTAAAAAACCCCTATTTCTTCTGACTTAAACTTTCTCATTTAGAAAAACCTAAGACGAAATGTGAGTTTTCATCCCTGCAGTTCAATCAGTGTGTCCTCAACACAGCAGTGGGTACCACATTGTGATCTGTATTTGGAAAAATAGCCAGGGCTACTTTTCAGACAGGCACACAACAGCAAACGAGACGTGAACAAGGAACAGAGGAATTCAAGTGTAAATATGAAGTAGGAAAGATAATTCCATATTGGAGATGAAAGATGGACAGACAGACAAGTGGCAACATGCAAAGACCACATTCTACTTGGTGATGGGAAATGCTCATCTGTTTAGGTAGTGCCTGGGTTGTTCACACAGGTGAATCAGCAAGGGATGAATGGGTGTGCTGACATATGACTGGCTTTAGATGATTGTAGAGGGCTGGAAAACACTGGATCAAATCCTTGTCCATGGGAGCAAGAAGTCATTTTCCTGTGGAGGAGCTGGGAGTTAATGATCAGGTGGAGAAGTAAGGGATGGGCAAAGGGAACCACAGGGAGAGGACTTCGTTTTGGTGAAGTGCTGTTAATCTTGGCCTCTCAGTCAATGCTTTTCTCCAGTGGAGGGCAGTGGAGTAAATGTAATTGTCTCATTCTGACTTGCTCAGTAGCAGCAAAGGCATTTTATTGTAAATGTCAGGTTTGCTGATTTGAGGAGTTTCTTCCTGAATTTAAGCAAACCTACAAGGCATGCCCCAAGTGCACAGTGCGCATTTGTCAGAGCTTCAGGAGAGGTTATTCTGGCAGGAGCAAAATAATCCATCTGTTGCGTTTGTTGGTCTATGAACTGTGGAAATTCTAAGAGAGCAATTGCTGAGGAGAAAGCAGTGCTTTAAATTATCAGGTTTTTTTCTTCCATTGGGAGATTTGTCTGCAAAGATCTGAGAGGTTGGGATTTTCTTCTGTCCATGTCATGTAATTAATCACAGCACGATCATTCCACTCCCAGCTGTCTACCTTTCTAATTATGGCATTGACTTAACCCATTCCCATCATGTCTGAGTATCTCAGGTCATTAAATTATTTATTTTTACATTATTCCTGTCTGAAATGTCATTATGCCATCCCATAAACAGGAGACCAGGATACAGAATTGAAGGGATGATTTCCACAGCAAAAGGCTATAGCAGAGCAGGGATTTAAACCTATATTTTATGTTCATGTAGAACACGTAAAGAAACTTTCTTTGGTTCCACAGACTGATGTTTGGAATCTAGACCTATGGCACTAACGCCCTTCCCAAATTGTTTCCTTAAACATTCATAAATATTGCAGAATAAATTAGTATGTCAAAAGGAAAGGGGTGGGGGTGGGGGGAAAGAGAAATTAGAGCCAAGACTTTCTCAAAGGAAGACTTTTAAAAAGAAAGATGAGCCCAATTTTCCTGCCTCACTGTGTTAACTTGGCTGCTGTTACTTACTTGATAGAGACTGTGCCAGGATCCTACTTGGATGGGCAGCAGTATAGGAAGCCCTGTAGGAGATTGATGGGAATGATCAGCAAACCAAAAGTCAAGGAGGATCTTTTTACTGTCTTGCTCTAATCTTCATCAGGCTGAAGACCTTGTGTCAGTGTCTTTATCCAGCTCACTGGAGGTTCTGCCCTACTATGTATTATTTCGTTTGCAGTTAAAAAAAACCATGATTTGTTTTTTTCCCTTGGCTTCCAAATAGTCAATGGGAAAGGCAGCAATAACTTGAGCTGCACATATGAAACATAGGAAGGGTTACTTGCAAACCTGCTTCTGAAAATCAGTGATGAGCTGTCTTTGCTGGAGGCCAAGAACTCAAACCCACAGTTTGAAGAAAAGGTCAACAGCCTTACCTTTATTTACTTCCCTGTATTTTTAAGTGCAAGAATTCTTGTTGAAACACATGAATACACTATAAATTTATCTATAACTTAGCTGTAGCTATCTTTGCTTTAGCCATTGTTTTAGAAGGGGTCTGATAGATGAGGTACTTTGTGTTATTGCTACTCGTCTCAAGGGCTGTGATTGAAAAAAGGCTGAGAAAAGAAAACTCATGTGATGGGAAGTGAGCTTTCCAGCTAAGGTAAGAAAAGTTCTGTCCTCTTGTTTGTGTGGGCCTAATCTGTATCCGTTTGTACTTTATCGAGCTGTGCTCTCAACTTGGAACAAAAATAACCAGAATGACAGGATATGACTACACATCTGCCCCGTATAAAAAGTAGTGTAATTATGCATTTGGCTTCTTAACGTTGAGGATGAAAGAAAGCAACATGAAGAAGTTTTCCATTGCATCCTGTTTCACTCAGCATTGTCGCAGACTGGTTTGGGTTGGAAGGGACCTTAAAGATCATCTAGTTTCAACCCCCCTGCCATGGGCAGGGACACCTACCAGTAGATGAGGTTGATGCTGAGATGATGAGCTCCAAGGACATGAGCAGTGCAGAGGTCTGTCTTTGAATATAAGGAGCATTGCTCTCCTAAGAAGAGAAAAGATCTTATTCCTACTGGGCAGTAGCCATTGCATGATAAATCAAGGGAGCAGAAAGCTCTTGAAATATCCCAAGCTATTTATGTCCATGTGTACATAGAAGGCCATAGAAAGATGGTATTTAGGTATTTATGTCTCAAATTGCATTGTTTTAATGCTGGCAGAAGTCCCTTTGTGTCCTGAAGTATGACATTTTGATTGTTCTTCACATGCCAGTGTCAGCAGCGGAGCAGGATTTGATGATCCAAAGTGGAGGGAGTCAGTAGGCTTTTAATCTGAAGAAGTGGGAGAGTGCCAGAGCAAAGCAGCACTACGCAGGGATGTGCAAACTCTGAGACAGGAATAACACTGGGACAACTGGAGGTTACCAGCTCCTTTCTTTCCCAGGGGCTGCTGTTGCTTCCTCCATTCCCCATCTTGTGCTTTGGTGTGCTGAGGAAGCAGTAACATCTTCAGTTCTGCTGGCAAGAGGTGGCAGAGCAAGACAAGTTAGCCTTTCTCCTGGTTGATCGTGGCCTAATTCACCATTACTGTTACTGACAAGTGTCCTTCCTTGGTAAAAACTTAAGTAATCCTCCAGATGCCTTGAGCAGAAAATTCCACTTCTCACTTGCTAGATTTTCCCAAATAAGCCGCATGCAGCTGAGACACCAGCCCTTATCGTATTTCAGGGTATGTGTCTGTGAAATGATGGGATTGGTTTGGAACTTGGCCCTTTGAATCTAGAAAAACTCATCTTCTGTTTGCTTGGAGAAACCCTGGAGTGTCTGTCAGTTACGATGACATTTCTTACGTTTTTCCCAACTCTGACCTATTAAGTTTCCTTCCTAAATCTGGCTTTAGCTGTTCCTGGAATATTATTGGAAACTAGCATCTCATTGATCTCCAGAAGTGAGAGTCAAATCTTACTTGTAATATGTTTAAAACCGCCTTTCTCCTGAATTTGTTGAGCCATGCCCTGAAAATGAGAAAGATCAGTGAGGTTTTTATCAGCTTTTGTACTTTGGTGCAGAAAGCATACATAGCGTACAGGGAAGAGGAAGCAACCTGTTTGTTTAGGCATTCTGCCGTCCTCTGCAGATCTGTGGAAGGAGCTAATGAACGGGTGTTTTAATAACATTAGTCATAGAATTAACTAGGTTGGAAAAGCCCTTTAATATCATCAAGTCCAACCTTTACCCAGGACTGCCAAGTCTACCACTAAACCATGTCACATTAAGTCAATCTGTCTATTTTACAGTCTGACAAGCTTTCAAACATGAGAATACAATTGAAAATGAGTGTTAGGTGCTGGGTACCTGTATAGGAAGGGTCAGAAATCTGCATGGAGGGAGGTTTTCCTGCTTTTGTTTAAAAGAATGAAATTTAAGAGGCCTGTTACCCTGCTGAAACACCAGTCTGGATCATGTCTGGATGCTGGGGAGGAACTCTTCATTAGGGACTGTAGTGATAGGACAAGGGGTAACAGGTTAAAAGTTAAACAGGGAAGGTTTATATTGGATATAAGGAAAAAGTTCTTTACCGTGAGGGTGGTGAGGCACTGGAATGGGTTGCCCAAGGAAGTTGTGACTGCTCCATCCCTTGCGGTGTTCAAAGCCAGGTTGGACAGAGCCTTGGGTGCCATTGTTCAGTGTGAGATGTCCCTGCCTGTGCAGGGGGGTTGGAACTGGATGATCTTAAGGTCCTTTTCCAACCCTAACTATTCTATGATTCTATGTCTGGTTGCCACAAGGAGACCAAAGGTTTTTGTAACACTTTGTGCTCTGCTGACTTCCTTGCTGTACAAATCTGGGAGGCAAACACAAATGATGCTTTGCTGCTGTCGATGGCCCTCCCCAGGCTCTTGACAGGAGGCTGCTTTCCCTTCCAGGTTCCCAGGGGCTTTTCAAACATTCAGCTCCTTGCGGGAGATGTTCCCGGAGGTCTCTGGGTACTGTTACTGTGCAGACAGCCTGGGGAGGGAGTTGGCCGGCACTGGTAAGTTCCCTCCAGCATCTCATCCTTTAACTTGAGTGGCTTTGGATTCCCAAGGGAAAGGGCAAATGACAAGTATCAGTATTAGGATTCTTTGGGACTTCAGTTTCATTCTTCTTTGGGTCTTCAGTTTCATTCTAACAAGGTGTAAGACCACTGTGACCAGTGTAGTGCCCATGGGAAAGGCTGGAACTCACTAATGAAATCCTATCCTTAGGAACATTGCCTCAATCAACAGTAAGTGGAGGTGCTGTCTGGGAGCTAATCCTGTCCTTTTTGGAATGCTGGATTAGGATTTCTGAATGCCCAGCCTCTGTCCATGCTAGAAAGCTGTGTCCTATTCAGTAAGTCCAGTTAGCAAAGGCAAGGGAATTTAAAGGGCCTGGAGGCTGAGCTGTTTTCTTCTTTCTCAGGTAGAACCATAGGATGGTTTGGTTTGGAAGGAGCCTTTAAAGGTTATCTAGTCCAACCCCCGTGCCATGGGCAGGGACACCAGATGGTCCTTCCTTTTCTCTTGTAGCCTCAGGATACCTTTTAGGCATGTTAATAATTGATGAGGCACTTTAGAAGAATTAATGGTTTATCCAAGGAGGAGGAATGAGGAGGACTTCCAGCTCCTCTGCCTTAGGTACCATGGTCTTAAAGTTAAAACAGGGAAAACGCAAAGCATGATAGCTTAAAATTTAGATGGTAGGTGAGAACTTCAACATTTAATTCCCACAAGGGTGAGACGTTCTCAAAAGATTCATTCATTCACGGCAACTGCTGCGCATCTGGGATTTTTCATATGCAACCAAAAATGATTGGGAATTTCTTTGTTTGCTAGCATCAGTTTCCAAAATTCCATCAATTACTGTACTGCAGACTGAACCTAATGAAACCACAGCACAGTGCCGGTTATGGGATGTTCTTCCTGATTGTTTTGGTAGACGTTAAGGTACAAAGCTAGTGACTGGGCATTAAGCAGTGGGTTGCATGCTTCATATTTGGCCTGTTTAGAGGTCTGGTTTTCTCTTTCCTGATAGACTTCCAGGTCTGCTGTTCTGGTGTAAAGCAGGTGACTTCTGCCTGCCTCAGAACCAGGCTCTATGCTAAAGTCTGTCTTTCCCAGGCCTGGAACTGCTGCTCGATGAGGTTTACGACACAGTTTTCTCTGCGCTGGAGCCTGCCCGCACGTTCACAGAGGGCAGCTTGTACCGGATCCTGCAGCGACGGTTTCTGGGAGTCCAGCTCGCTACCTCGGGCAAGTTCAGATGTAAGTAGCACCCGAGTGATGCTCTGCAAGTAAAGTGGCAGTTTTGGCACTTATATGTGACAGCTGCCATTGGGAGAGCTGCTTTAGGAGTATCCTGCACTAAAAGCATGTAATATCACTGGTTCAGTGCACGAATTGAGATCTCTGAATTGCATCTGGCCTTAACCTGTGTATTGTATATTCTTACCAGCAGATTGTACCTGATCAGCACTTTCCCATACACTTGCAGTTCCCATTAGTTGAAATCCTATAAACTCCCCATATCACTTGCCCTGAGATAATGGAGACTGATCTGATTGTTTATTAAATTAAAACATGACAAAATGCTCCCTAGTTTATGTTGGAACACTCAGAGATAGGAAGGATCTTCCACTGAGCAAAACACGCTTGGTCCCCAGGAGGCTATGCAAGAGTTCGCAGTGCCTTAGCCAGCATTAAGCTGGACTTCTGGGTCTGGGTCTATTCCCTCCCTGGTCAGGGCAGGCAAATGAGGAGCAAGTTCTCTGCCTATGGTATTTCTTTCTCCTACACCAGAGACCAAGAGAACTGCCTTGGCTGAGGAGAGTTTGAATCCCCTGGTGTGATCCTTCATCCTCCCATCCAAATTCCTCTGACATTGCTGCCTGGCCCTCGCTAAGGAGTTGCATTACCAGAGATATTACATAGATAATAGTCTTCCAGCCACACAGTCACAGGGATTTGTGGTTCCGGGACAAGCTGATCATTCTGGGCAATCTGGAAAGCATCCTCCCCCTTCCCTGCACGGTGCTGTTGAGTAAGCTCTGACTAGCTAGGGATGCCAGCAAGGATGAAGCTGTAACAGCCACAAGATGGAGACGTGACCACGTTTTCAGCCGCAGAGGGGGATGCTGTGGTGACGTACCACTGCCACCTAAAGCCACACACATTAGGGAAGGCTTCCTTGATGAACAGGTTGCTCTGATGATGAGGCTTTTGCTGCCTCAAGCTGGTAGCTGAGCGTAGCTGGAAAGCTCTTGAAGGTGAGAAATGTTTAGGCTTTAGCACTGCAGGTTCATGTAAACAAGAAAGATTTCTGTTGTAGTACTGGAGAAAATTTGCTTTACGGAGTTTTGGCTCCTCTGCCATTAAGGCCAGTTTGACAGGAATGGGGTCTTCAGATCTCTGTGGAGGGCAATAAAGAAATTGGATGGTCTAGGCCAAATCTCCCCAGTCATGTGCAGATCCTTCTGCAGGAGCAGTGCTCATTCTGTTCAGAAGCATTGATGTTTGCCTTCATCTCAATCTCAAGCTGCATCACCACTGTGTTCACCACCGCCGTGTATTTGCATTAAGGGCCAGAGCTCACCCAGTCTCCTGCATGGCTCCCCAGCAGAAGATGCAGCCATGCCTGCCACTGTGGCTGAAAAATGTTTTGAGGCGTTATCTTATGTTTGGTTTTCAGAACAGAACACCTACAGTAGAGAACACTGGGGCCAGCTCTCCAGGGCAGAAGAGGATGGAGAATTTGCATTTGGGGCTGATACTTGGCGCTGATAATAGTAGGGAAATTAAAGTGGTTTTCCTATTTTTTCTCTCCCAAATAGGCAAACAATGGGATCAAGCAGAGATGGGTCTGAAACTTTAGCATTCAGAAACGTTCCCTCCGTATCACATCCTGTTTTTCTTCCAGGCCCCTCTAAATGTGAAGTAGAGCGGTACGCAGCCCTGCGCTACCAGCATGTCTATGTGCCATCATGTGATGCTGATGGGGGCTACACGCCAGTGCAGTGTCAGCAGGGAGGACAGTGCTGGTGTGCTGACACCAAAGGACAAGAGGTCCTGGGCACAAAGAGACGGGGACAGCCTCCTGCCTGTGGTACGTATGAGGTTTGGAGAAGGAAAAGCGAGCTCATCTCTTGGTGTCTATACAAAGAAATCCAAAGGACCAGTCCCCTTCTCAGCACTGACAGATTCTGGTGTTCAAAAAGTTCCATTCAAACCTGGGGTTAAGAGCCACATTCTAATAAATCATTAAATGTCACATTCCTGTCATTTTCCTTAATGTCCTTTTTGCATACAGCAAGGCTTTTCTTCGCAGCTGTGACATCTGTTTCTTGAGTCCAGGAGCTGGGGTGGTAAACCAGAATATGTAGGATGATACAAGGAAACCAGTGATGGTGGTTTCACCTACTTCCTTTGGTGAAATGCTGTGGAATTTCTAAGGCATCTCTCATCCTGAGCATTTCATTCTCATCTCTGTCACTGTATATTTAGCCATGAAAATTGCTAAATCCAGTTAAAAAACCTGAAACAATTCAGAAGAGGTGTATGGGTTTGGGCTTCGAGAGGTTTCAAGAAGAATATGCCATCAAATCAGTGCCTCAAATGGAAATGACAGCAAAAATGTCCAAGGGCCAGAGGGGAGGAGGAAAGCTAAAAACCTTCACTCCAAAGTGTTTACCTAAATCCTCAGGATTGTGCTGGAGGGCTGGGGCAGAGGGTCTTAACACAGGGGCTGCCTTTGGGGACGGTAATGCTCTGTCTGCAAGACACAGTCTTACCATGCAGTTAAAGCAGGAGGAGCCCACTGTGGGTGTCACGCTCCAAGTCACTGAGAGTGCTCTGGGCACAGAGAGGCTTACTGTGAAATGAAAGCACTAGCATGCCTCCGAGCCTGATCACCAAGGATATTGCAAGAGAACCCTCCAAGGGGCCTCACCATATGTTGGGATGGGTTGTTTGCTCTTTGAAAGTGCTTTGCTGAACCCTCCTGATGATTTTTGGAGGGGGGAGAGAAAGAGGAGAGCAATGACTTGAGGCTGCTTGCAGCTTTTATTTGTGGACTTAGGAAATTTAAGCAAGGAAACCTCTGCAGGGGTTTTGCAGACTGACTCCTGAGAGGGTTTTCTCATGAGGCTATAGCCACAGTCCATGTTCAGACAGCTCCATGCCATGTGCGTGTCTCCGGTTCTGCTGGTTTATTTCTCTTTCATATCTCTGGCTCTCACAGTCAGCAGTGTGAAGACTGGAGTTGGAGGAGATTTAGGTGTGGATAGCACGTTGGGTACTCCCATGACCCGAGGCACCAGGGAATCCTGAGAGAGATGTGCCTTTTTTCAGACCTTTCTCAGTAAATTCACCCCAGCAGAGCTTTTCTGTTTATTCCTTCTCACTCTGCTTTGATTCAGCAGTGGGTAGGAGGGGAGAGCATTTAAAGAGCATGATCCTGCATTTGTTTCATATTAGCCTACTTGTGAGACTGTGGCTTACCCTAACGTATTGATCCCTAGAGGAATGTTCTTCATCCCTCTTACCAAGATCCAACGCTGAAAACAGAAGAGGCCTATCCTACAGAAAATGCCTTTACAAAGGAACCACTGTGAGGGACCCTGAGCCCCAGCCAAGAACTGCAGAATAGGACAAGGGTGCGAAAGGAGGAGTGAGGAAGATGCTGATCGCAGAGCCTCAGATTACTTGCTCATCTATTGTAGCAGCTTTTAAGATTTCCAGCTTTTATCCTTACTATTAACAGGATTTATGACTGCTTTATCATATTGCCTGATGTGGAGTAAATGGGGATGAGGTGGGTGAGCCCAAGGGAGGCTAAGGACAGCAGTGGTGCTTAGGGAGAAAACGTGAGAAACATGGGAAATGCATATAGCTTCCATATATCCCCTGCAGGCAGGCAAGGCCTCAAACTGGAGGCTGAATCCAGATCGTTGTGTTCAGCCCTGCCCTACGGAATCATCTTCCAGGGATTTGCCTAAATGCCCTTTAACCTTTTATCCCTTCAAGCATCCTTTGACAATACATTTCATGATCATAATTTTGTGCTCTACTTCTGACCTATTCTAATTCCTATACTGTGAGAAATACTGAATAACAGTTGTCTATTCTGAATGATGTGAAGAATCCTGTGTTTTGAAGACCTTTATCGTTCTTTATTTTGTCCAAGCTGAACTTTTTCTCCTAGTGGAAAAGCTGTTCTGTCCTCAAAGTACTTTTTCATCTCTTCTCTATAATTCTCCTACTTTACAAGGCAAGGTAACCATGTGGCAAATGATTCAAGCTACTGTCTGCATTCTGGAGATCCAGTCAGTGCCCCCATCCTGTCTGTTTGAGTCTCAGTGCCTTTATATCTACCAAGTCTTTTTTGATGTCTTTTGAGCCTTCAGCTGACATTATCAGGTGTTCTTCTTCAGTGATGCATTCAATCCTAACTTGGAGCCATTGCTGTCCATGTGTGAACATACAGATGGGCTGGATGCAGATCTGCTTATGACATAGCTTAGCCTAGAATATGGGTGGTATTGTTGGTGCCCTCAGTAGCCTGGCATTTGACTTTTTGTTGAAACTGTATTTTTTACTGTTAGCACTCATTTCTAAATGCCATCTGGTTCTTAGCACTCTGTTACTGCAAAATTCACCAATTTGTTTTAAAACCTCTTGGAATGAACACTTGTCTTAATGAAACTGAAGACCTAGGTAGGAAGCCTCCATATATTCCTCCTGAGTGGGCACTGGTTAAAATACCTTCCTGTTTTTTGGCAGTCAATTTCTCTTTCTTAGGTTCACATATCGCACCTGGATCATCGGAGGTTTTCATTAGAAGCAGAGAGTACTGGAATTTGGAATTCCAGTATTTGGTAAAGGCTTTACTTGCTCTTTCAGCCATAGGAACAGGAATGAGGATTTACACTGGGCAACAATAGAAACAGGCAAAGGCCACAGAGCAGAAAACTCAAACACAGTGAAGGAATATTTCCTTTCATTTTCTGCCTTGACTGGAGAGTTGTAGACCATATTCAACAACAGTTCAGATTTCCTTATCCATGTGCATGATGCGTAGTTGAGGAACTAGAGACAAGTTAAATTACTCTTTTACGTGGTTTCTGCTAAGAATGCTGGAAAGGTGGCCACAGGGTTACAGGATTTGGAGGTTTCAGTATCTGAAGGGGGCCTACGGTGATACCGGAGAGGGATTCTTCATCAGGGACTGTAGTGACAGGACAAGGCATGATGAGTTCAAACGGAAACAAGGGAAGTTCAGGTTAGGTATAAGGAAGAAGTTCTTTACCTGAGGCACTGGACAAGGTTGCCCAAGGAAGCGGTGAATGCTCCATCCCTAACAGTATTCAAGATGAGGCTGGACAGAGCCTTGGGTGACATGGTCGAGGGATAGGCATCCCTGCCCATGACAGGGGGTTGGGACTGGATGATCTTAGGCTCCTTTCCAACATAAACCATTCTATGATTCTTTGAACATGTGCATTTATTTAATTTTCTTTTAAATCTCTGCCTAGGTGAAGAGCAATTGTGCATCTCTGAGAGGCGACGGGCCCTGTCGAGGATCTTCTATGGCCCTGCTGGGTACTTTGGTCAGCTCAATTTGTTTTCTACACCAGATATGCAGACAGAAAAAATAGCTGCGTTCTCAAGACCCTGCTCTCCCTCCTTCAAGGAGCTGTTTCTAGACTCTGGATTGTCATCCCCCGTTGCAAAGAGCCCATATGCCAGCCAGATTCCTGGGCTAGAAACCACCCTTAGTGAAGCCATCGCTGGGATGTTCCCATCAAGGGAACTGGCTCAAGTAGCACTGCAGTTTACCACCAACCCAAAGGGTTTCCAAGAGAACCTCTTTGGAGGAAGGTTCTTGAAGAATTTGATTCAGTTTAACTTCACAGGGGCACTTGGCACTAATGGGAAGTACAGCATTGGCCAGTTTTTCCCAGAGGAAGAGGTGGCAGAAAGGGATAATGGCCAAGGCCTGGAATCAGCTGAGGCATTTTCATTGGAGGTATCAAAGGGGAGCTCCATATTGAGTAAACCTCTTGTAGACAGCTTTGGCCGCACAGTAATTCTACTGGACAATCAGAATATGCTTAAATTCCTTTCCTCTGTTCTGGAACTACCAGAATTCTTCACTTTTCTTAAACAAGTAATTTCTGTCCCCAAAAGCATTGCTGAAGATTTAGGTGAAGTAGTGAAACTAGCACTTGGATCTGAAGCCTGTAGTGAGGAGCCAAGGGACCTGTTTGTTCCAACATGCACCAAGGAGGGGAGGTATGAGGAAGTTCAGTGCTATGCAGGAGAGTGCTGGTGTTTGGATGCTTCAGGTAAGGAAATTCCAGGCTCAAGATCTCAAGGCAAACGTCCGAGGTGTCCCACTGATTGTGAGACACAAAGGAGAAACCTGCAAAACTTGAAGGAAAGCCTGCCTGCGGGATCAGATCTTTTTATTCCCTCTTGTACGAAGGATGGAGACTTTCTTCCGCTCCAGTGTTATGGGACGAATTGCTTCTGTGTTGATTTGAATGGCAAGACTATTCCAGGGATAAAAGGAAAAGCTGGAAAGATGATGCAGTGTAAGTCCTAGGGACTGGGAATTAAAAGATGCTTCTTTATTGTGCTGGAATTTCACAATTCTTCATATCTGATTATATCTGGATATATGTATGGATGATGTATGCAAACAATATTGCCCCTTAACAATGGGACAAGCAAGTCAGCCCTATGGTTGCAGCAGAATACTGGGAAATACAATGTATGTAAACCTTGATATCTGAAGTCTTAAAGGTGGTTCCCTCTTCTTTCTGTCCATAGGGTAGTTACACCCAAAGCACAGAAGCCTGAGGTCTTGCCTTGTTAATAAGCATGTCTTGGGCATATGTCTCCACCTAAGTGCACAATTAGTGGGTACAACATCCATGATCCCTGGAGCATCTGTATAACTGAATGTGACCCATGCTGGATGAAAAAGCCCTTTTACTTGTGGGACCAAGTCACCTGGGCATAGTCACTGGCTCATCCTTATCCTTATCCTGAGAACTGCAGAGCTTCAGTGCCTTAAACCATGACTCTTTTTTAGTCATTTAGCTCAAGAATGTATCTTCAACTTGGTATGATATTGGAGCCCAAACACAGAAGAGGGATTCAGTCAGCTTCTCATAAATGTCATGTAGTAAGGCCAGAGAAGTGAGTTGCAAATGACTTTAGACATGAAATTGGCATCACAACTTGTTCACAGTCTTGTGAACTGCCTTTTCTTGCCCTTCTATTATACTGTAATACAAAGGAAGAAGGAAGCAGATAGGCTGAGTATATTTGTCTTTAAAGTTTCTGTGAACTGAAAATGGCTCGAGAACAGACCAGGAGAAGAGCCTGCTTCTCGTTTTGGAAGGAATAGAAGAGCATCCAGCAGATGACAGTGGTACATTGTGAAAGAGCTCCTTTGAGTAGCAGTTTGCAGAATTAGTGGGGTATTTATCACAATGAATTGGTAGGGGATTTCTATCTAGCAACCCATCTGTAGTGCAATCAAAAATAAACAGGTTCGTAAGTCTCTGGTGCTCAAAAGGAGATCAGCTCCTGTGTTTTGCTAGGTTTGTAGAGCTCCTTGGTGGCAAAATGCAATTTGGCTCTGGAGATGGCAGAAAAGACTTTGAGAACAAACTCGTTCCAGCGTTTTGAGGGATGATGTTTTTATATTCAGCTGCAATATTCAGTAGGGAATAGGAAGAGAAGACAACAGAATCGGAAAATTCTGGTTGGATCCAAGGGGAAATAAAATCAGTATTATCCTGCTATACAGACTGTTGCTCTTGCAGGGATTGTTGAATAAGAAGTAATTGCTGGATTATCAAGTGTGTCTGAAAATAACTTGTGCATGTGAACAAATTTAAGAGGGCTTTTAGTGGCATCAAGCAACTGTCCCCCGCAGTAAGAACTACAGGCACTTAAAATGCTCAGATATTTTTATCTATATGCATCTTTCAGTGCTCACATGTCTTGGGAAATCTTACCGTGGTTCAGCATGAGTGCTTTGATAGCATTACCCCTCTTAGTAACGGAATAGAAAGGTTGTTATTAGTATAGATAAGTGACTGAGTCTTAGCGTTTATAGTACTAAGGGGGCAAGGGGTACTGTATATCTTCAGTGCACTCTTAAGACATGCTGTGCATGTTTTTCCTTTCCCCAGGCCCAAGTGCTTGCCAAGTAACAGCTGGTGAGGAGTTTCTGAAGGCTGTGAGGCTCCTGTTGTCAGATCCAAGTGCCCTGTCTCAGCCCTACAGCGTTTACCTCCCTCAGTGTGATGCTGAGGGTGCCTGGAGGCGAGTGCAGTGCAGTGGTCCTCCTGAGCAAGCCTTTGAGTGGTACGACAGGTGGATTGCAGAGAACAATGAAGGGGAAAGCTTGCCTATTGCTGATCTATTGAGCATCATAGCTGGATATAAAGAGGCATCTTCCAAAGGCTTCTCAGCTTTTGTTAAAGCTTTGTATGAGGCTGGGCACCAGAATGTCTTCCCAGCATTCACCTCGTATTCCTCTTTCACTGAGCTCCCACCTGAAGCGCTGGAAGGAAACTTGACCTATGCATCTGAGAACATTTTACTGGACCCATATATATTCTGGCAGCTTCTGAATGAGCAGCTGACCTATTACCCAGGGCCTTACACTGATTTCAGTGCTCCATTAAGCCACTTTGACCTTCGTGACTGTTGGTGTGTTGATAGCAAAGGAGAAGAGCTGCAAGGAACAAAGGCAGAAGTAAACCAGGTCCCAGCATGTAAGTAGCAGAATTTAAGTAGCAGGGTTTCTGGTCTTTGCTTTTATGCCACAAGAAGAAAGTCCTTTCAATTGCTGTGAAGTAAGAGGCTTGTCAGAAAGATCATTAATGCTTCCATTGCCATTGGCCACCAGATGTGGGGGAGCTCATTTTGGGTAAATTAAGTGGTCCCTCAACTGAGGGAATAAGGAGGAATAAAGTTCCATATCAAGTTTGTGTAGACTTTATAGTTTGGACATATAATGCTTTTGTGGAAGATACTTATCCAGATGGCAAAGGACATTTTAAAGTTAGAAACAGTGCATGAAGCGTTCTATGGAAAATTCAGGACTACCCTG
The DNA here is from genome assembly GCA_009867235.2 of Psittacus erithacus. Taxonomy (NCBI): domain Eukaryota; kingdom Metazoa; phylum Chordata; class Aves; order Psittaciformes; family Psittacidae; genus Psittacus; species Psittacus erithacus. The sequence goes on along the minus strand of WYDI02010546.1, from coordinate 2,614 downwards.
TGATGTAAATGGCTTTCATTATGCAATTCAAAACAAAGTGAGTGCAGAAGGAAATGGAGGACGCTAATTAAAAGACCAGTTAGTTTTCACATCAAAGCACATCTTTACTGGATTTAGATGAGAGGCATTAATATGTGTTTTGATCCTGTAGGTCCTGGTATATGTGAAGATGTCAAGCAAGAAGCCATGAAATTTATGGAAGAGGCAGAGCAGCTCATCCTAGCATCAAACCGTTCCCACTTTGCTTTTGGAGAGAGCTTCCTGATGGCAAAGGGAATACAGCTCAGGGACAGGGACCTCCTACGTTCTGCTCAGCCCTACGAGTCAGAGGTGGTGGTCTCTGAAAAGCTGTTAGCAGGCAGTGACTATGCTCTCCAGCTGGCTGCACAGTCAGGTAGGGGAAAGAGAGATGAGGGCTTAATTAAATGGATTAATGCCCAGAATCTGTGCAAAACCACTCTGTGTCAAATGTAATTTTGCTGAAAACAGGTGCAACTCAGCAGGTATAATTAATCAGTGTAATTAACCTGCCAACCCAAGAGCTGATTTCAGCTGTCTTATATGTATGACATGATGAATATATACAATCTGGACACTTATCAGCCTTTATGTACTTGCAGGTTTGTTAATTTGCCTTCTGAAGTACAGGGAACATTCAGCTGTTTGCAAACGTGCATTGAAAATACCTTGTATTGGCCACTAATAGCTTTCTTTTACTTTTACAGTCTTGCATTTCTACTGGAGGAATCACTTTGCTTCAAAAGGTTCTGCTGGGGAAGCAACGCAGCTGGGATTTCTTCCTTACATCCCACAGTGTGATGGCCTGGGGAACTGGGAGCCAACACAGTGCTATGAGAGCACAGGTGAATAATTGCCAACAAGATAGTTTGGCCTGTTTGAACAAAGAAAAGCTGAGCAGAATTCTAATAGAACAGGTGGAAAGTCTGTATTCTTGTAGCCAAACTAAAGGGAGGTGAAGTGGCCTACAAGCTGCATGGAAAATTGACTGGATTGAGGGACTCAAGTGGCAGCATATTTGGGCTCAAAAATCAGCATTCAGTTGCTTAGTGCTAATAGTGTTCCTCAGGGATCAGTTCAGGGGCTGGTATTGCTTAATGCCTTCATTAATGACCAGGACAATGAGATAGAGCACACTCTCAGCAAGTTTGTGGATAATGCACTGCAGGATAGGGATGCAGTGAAAGAATCTTACGAAAGCTGCTACATTTCCATTCTCACCACTGCTCTCAGGTGTTCTGGATAGCAGAGTGAACTGTGACTTAGATTTACTGGCCCCTTTATATAGTGCTGCAGAGGATGAAAATCTTCCCAGTATGCAACAAAGCAGTACAACATCTGAAATAAAGCTGCTTTTCTTCCCTGGCCAGGTCACTGCTGGTGTGTGGATGAGAGAGGACGCTATGTCGTGGATTCCTTGGTTTCACACTCAGCAGAACTTCCTAAATGTCAGTTGTTTTTTAATTCCTAAATATTTGCTTTTATCTCTTTGTACAGATTTTACTTTTTATTGGCAATTCTAATATGATACACACGCATGAAGCAATGCTGGATTCGAGCCATTGCAAGAAGAGAAAAAGGAATTTTATGTTTGTTTTGCTAATTCATTTAATTTCATTGTGTGTGATTCTGGCTTGAATGGCTATAAGTGTAGTAATAGGACAAAGGGTAATGGGTTCAAACTGAAACAAGATAGATTTATATTAGTTATGAAGAAGAAATTCTTTACTGTGAGGGTGCTGAGGCACTGGCACAGGGTGCCCAGAGAAGCTGTGGCTGCCCCATCCCTGGCAGTGTTCAAGGCCAGGCTGGATGGGGCTTGGGGTAACCTGGTCTAGTTGAAGGTGTCCCTGCTCATGGCAGGGGGTTGGAACTGGATGGCTTTAAAGTCCCTTCCAGCCCAAACCATTCTGTGGTTCTATGATTTGAGAATAGACCCACTACTGTTGGTGGCCCTGTTTGAGCAGCAGGATGGGACAAGATGTTCAACCAGATATCCTGTGATTGTGTGGTTATCAAACACTGATCAGGAATTCCCTGCCTGACGCTGTAGCAGAGCCTAATGTGCAAAGGGGCTGGGGATGTGCCCCTTTCTCTAGCTTAGATTTGAGAACTTGGTTGTATTTAACATGCATGTATGTTTTCTGTCTTGCAGGCCAGACATCATGTCAGAGGTCTCGAACCAATGCCTTAATTTCCAGCTGGAGTCAGAGCGGTTCAAAGCTGGGTGCCTCTACAGCTGATCTATTCATCCCCTACTGCCTTGAGGTGATTTAGCCTAAGGGAGGAAGAAACAAAACCTCCCCAGTTTTGCTTACACCATGCCAAAGGCTTACACAGTTTCAATCTATGCCCCTTAAGCATCCCTTAGTGCATTCCTATTAAACAGAAAGAAAAGGATAAACCAAAGCTAACAAAGGGCAATGGCCTCCACAAGGCAGAATTTAAATAGCTTTGAGATGAAGCTACAGCTGCACAGCTCCAGGTTGGGCAGAGAAGAGATTCAGAGCAGCCCTGCGCAGAAGGACTTGGGGGTGTTGGTTGATGAGAAAATGAACATGAGCCGGCTTCAGTGTGCGCTCACAGCCCAGAAAGC